>JAQGBZ010000519.1:0-36202 GCA_034687125.1 Neelides folsomi
CTAATAATATATCACAAGAATATATGTGTAACATATAGAATAAAACAAAAGAATACTCATTTTCCAAACTTGCCAATTCATTCTACTCACCTGTTATATTCATTTTTGATTGAGATTTTTATTTATTTGATTTAAAATTAGGACTTGACCCTGCTGGCCCACTGTTTGAATCATACGATCCAAAAGCTCGGTTAGATTCTGACGATGCTTTATTTGTGGATGTAATCCACAGCAATGGGGATTCGCTTCTTATGGGTGGACTTGGGTCTTGGGAACCGATGGGACACGTTGACTTTTACCCGAATGGAGGAAGAGTTCAGAAAGGATGTTCAAATCTCTTCCTTGGAGCTGTCAGAGATTTAATTTGGTGTAAGAATTTATATTTAAAAATTATCATCTTGACCTTAATATATTTAAGAAAATGATTCTTGGAATTTATTGGGCCAATGAAATCTTCAAATTATAAAATTGTTAAATAAAATCTTTAAATTATAAAATTGTATAAAAGGTTAATTAAAATTAAAAATTAATAATTCCAGCGGCTTCGGATGGGGATGGACGAAGTTTGTGTAACCATCGGAGAGCATACAAATTCTTCACTGAAAGCGTCTCCCGCCGTTGTCCCTTCCCTGCCTTTGCTTGTGAGAGCTACGACAAATTCCTCACCGGTTCTTGTTTCACATGGGACGCCAAGAGCTCT
Source organism: Neelides folsomi (assembly GCA_034687125.1). Classification (NCBI taxonomy): domain Eukaryota; kingdom Metazoa; phylum Arthropoda; class Collembola; order Neelipleona; family Neelidae; genus Neelides; species Neelides folsomi. The sequence goes on from JAQGBZ010000519.1 coordinate 701, forward strand.
GGGAACATGGGCTACTACGCTGACCGACTTCCAAATCCCAAAAAAGGACTTTTGTATCTTATTACAAGGGAGGATGAACCTTTCTGTGGTAATTATTTAAATTAATTTTTAACTACCTATACAGGATGGGCGATAAGTATCTTTATTTTTTACAATTGTTTATTTAAAAAGAAAGATACTTTTGGCCCACCCTGCATTTCTAATATTCAATATATATATAATATTTTGCTAATTAAAATGTCTAAAATATTATTTTATTTAATTTCTAGCCAATCAGTTCCGAATCTCAATAGAAAGCAGTCCGAGTCCCGCTCCGATCACTACATACGGAGGCCTCGAAGCTATTCTCATCGGCCATGATTTTATCAATGAAACTTTCCTCGTTACACAGTGAGTTGGACCTAAATAATTAAATTGACACAATTAAATTAATTACAATTAATGAATTAATTAATTCAAACCGGAATACAGAATATTAATATTTGAACGTTATTTGAACAGGTCAGCTAAAGAGAGCATGGTGGCTGGTTCCGTTCTCCAACGAATGATCGTTGCACATCCTGCAATCACTGAACCTGTTCAAGTGACCCTTAAGTACACCGCGTACCAAGGGTGGCTCTATTCCGGAATCTCTCGTTGGTCTTTGGATCGTCTGGTCATCACCAACGCTTATGGGCAATCGCTGAGTTTCTGCGCTCGCGGTCTTCTCCTCCCTTCCGCCATTCCTGTCACTGTTGGACTCACTCCCGGGATTTGTCAAAATTTCCCAACGCCCTCGCAGGCACCTCGACCTCAACCACCACAATTTCCCTATGAGCCTTTCTCACCCGTAAGTTTACAACTTAACAATTAATTAACTAAATACAACTAAAATGTAAATTCTCAATAGACTGAATTTTAATTAATTTTATTAATTAATTTATTAATTGTTATTAATTAATTGTCATTAATTAAAATATTATTTTCAGGAGACTTTGGACAACGGAATGGGACCTGAGAATTCTACTGTTTCTTTTGAACCTCTCACCAAGAACATTTCCACCGGAATGAAAGAAGACGGAAACGAGATGGGAATGAAACCACCGCCGATGGTCCTCAGCAGCAACCACCATGAAGAAAGTTTAATTTACCATTCGGGAGATATGGATTGGTCCCAATGGCATCCACTAACTCCAATGGCTCCATTCCAAGGTGGAACTCCGGTCGAAACTTTCCCTCCGCCGGACGAAGACGATTTAACATTCGAACCGCCTTCTTCCACCGACGATGGGAAAAACGTGTTGGACCAACGGGATGAATATGACGAAACAACAACCATGAGCCCTTTCGAGGAAGAAGAAACTTCGGATCCAACCAATTTGCAAAAACTTAATTTGTCCGCATCGAGTCCGATGACTCCTTTGTATAAAAATATCAATTACTTGATTCATAATAACACGCGGCTGATGGGATCCATTCATTTGAATAATAAAACATTAAAGGGGAAATCCCGACTATGCAAAATGCTCCTCAATCGGAGACGGGACAACAATGGGACGGCGAGCAAAACCGAGAATTTCGAATGTCTACAGGAAATTGAAGAAAGTGAAATGGCGGGAGAAAAAAATAGTCAACATGTCCTCTCAAGTAATTCATTAGTGGAAAATCGTGGGCTTTTCACTCCGCTAAATACAGCGATGACGAGGAACGTTGAAGGGAACTTTCAAGTTCCTCCACAAAGCTTCTGGACAGCTCTTGAACACGAAAACGAAGAAATCCAACAACATTACATTCCCCAACAAAATGGGAATAATAACAACAATGGGAGTAATGCAATTTACGAAGCAGCAGATCCAGACGTCATTTTACCTCCCCATTTATCCTACATTTTACAACAATTGGATAATCAGGGTTTAGGTCCGAAATCCGGGAATTTAAACGTTCATCATCAAAAACGGTTAATTCCATCTTCAAGAGCGTTGAAACATCGACCGGTTTATATTTCCGGCCGACGGCAATCCAAAATCCTCGAATTGAATCCAAATCAACTTCATCCGCAACATTTAAATTATATGAATTTGAATCAAGCGCCTTTAGCCCAAAACCATCACATGGTAAATCCTCATGAATTGTCAGCGATTCAACAACAGCAACAACAACAGCAACAGCAGCAGCAGCAACAACAACAGCAGCAACAACAACAACAGCAACAGCAACAACAATGGAACGGCGGAAATTATGGGAGAATTGGCCGATTTCCATCGCACTTTCTATCAAGAGCTGGAACAGTTCCAAGTCCTGTCCATGGAGGGCAATATATGAACAATGGTGGGAAAAGTAAAGGGTACTATATCCTGCCTTATTATTCCAACAGCGTTGTGAGTGGCGGGCGGGAAGGACGAAGGATTGTTGGTCGGCTTGGAAGTCAGCACAACAATGTGAACATCTCGAGTGGGAATAATGGGAAATATTTTGAGGACATTTTAGGTCGACGAAGAATTCCATTGGCACCTTCATTGAATCATCATCACCCAACGGGCCCATCGATGAGAACTCCTAACAAGATATAAAAAGAAACTACTTAAGAAAGAAATAATGAATTTAAAGTTGCGTGCATTTTAAATATGATTATTCCTTTTCCTCAACGATACCAAATCTAATAGTCATTTCCATTTGAACTACGCTAAAAATGTATTTTAGGGAAAATGATGGAACTTGACTTTTTTCTTTGAATGACTGGAAACTTTTATTTATTTTTGTATGTAGTGGAAATATGTTTAGTTAAATATGTTTAGTTAAATATGTAAGAATGTTGAATCAAACAATAAGTTTAAATTCAAGTGAAGACGCAAAGGAAAATATTTTTATAAGAAAGCTTTTGTTTTAAATGCAGAAAAATTAGAAAGTTGTGAATAAATAAAAAATATTACATTTTATATAAAATGAATACAATGAACATAACGTACCTGTATTTAATAATATTAGGTTCTTATATACTCAAAAATTGAGAAAAATTAAAATCTTGTGATTCATTTGTATTATAGGTATATCAAATGTGCTTTTACAGATAGCTTTAAAATTTGTAAACTTTATATTATATAGGAAGTTAAGCTAAAAATTATATCTTATTTATTTATATAACCTACCCATAAAACTCAATTCCCCCACCTTTACTATTATATAATAATAATAATTGTAATATTGTAAAAAAATTGTAAAACTTAAGTGCGGTGAATATCTGATGGTTTCGAGAACATGGTTATACTTAACCGTGATAAATGTAATTAATTAAATTAAATATTAATTTTTATTAGTGCATTTACATTTAAAAGAAGGTTTTATTTTGTTGGAACAATGATACAATATATGTACCTAATCTAAATCTAATATATATAATACTACATATATATCGTACCTATAAAACATTTTTAGAAATAAAATTAACATATTTGAGTTATACAAATAATTAAAAGAATTAATCCATTTTGCAACCATTGCACAAAACTCTCTCTTCTATTATTCTTGCATATTTAAAAACGACCTTTAATCCATATTTGTCATATAAACATTATTTATGTTTAAAATAGTCTTTCTCATTATGTCTATTGAATGATTTTGTAAAACGCATGAAAATCAGCAAGTTTGCGTTGCATAAAGTTTGAAATGAAGATTTACTTGCTTAGTTGTCTTTTCATCCTCTGCATCTTTGGACCTTTGGTTGAAGCTCAACCAGAGAATGAAGCATGTCCTGAAGGTAAATGCGACGAGGGACTTTATTGTCATTCAAGTCATAAGAAATGTCTCAAGCAAAAAGGGGAGGGAGTTAACTGTGGATTTCACGAAGAGTGCACAACGGACCACTATTGCAAATTCGAGGATGATCAAAAGCCACCTCAAGGCAAATGTGCGAAGAAGATCGCAAATGGCTTTCCATGTTCCCAATCCCCAGAATGCATAAATGGATTTTGCGAGGACAGTAATTGCAAATATCCACTTTATGATTGGGCTCAAGCTCCCAAAATTCCAATATGCAACAGTTCCGACCAATGTGGAGATGTGAAATATGTAACTTGTGAACTTGCGAATACGCCGAATGCACTGTGCGTTGAAAATAAAAAGCCTTACAACGTGGCGAGCTTTCCGGGGAAGAAGTGCAAAAATGATAGCGATTGTACTGGCAAAGAAGCCTGCATGCCGGCAAGACTTGTCTGCCAAAATAAGGAGATAATTAAAAATGTTTCTCTCTCTGACATTTACATCCTTTCGACGAAGAAAACTCTCTCAATTGGTGACAATTGTACTCATGTTGATCAGGTCAAATTAACAATATTTATTAATAATTAAATACAATTTTATTTAAAAGTAATGAATTTTAATTTGAGATTAATTTTTGGATTTTTGATTAAAGTGCCGTTATGGACTTGATTGCATCAAGAGTAAATGTTCGGGAAGTTTGGAAAATCCGCCTGATGCTGACGTTGGCGACAATAGCGGATGGAAATTGGATGTCAACTTTGCCCTTTTCTTCGTCGTGACCTTTGTTCTTACTCAAATTAAGTAATGAAAAATCATTGAAAACGACTTTCACTTCCTTCTTGGCCTCCAATTAAATCCTATGTCAACTATTAGATAATAAAAGTGTATTCACAATTGCTAAAATTCATCATTTTTATTTTTTTTAATTAATGCTTTTAACACTATTAATTAATTCAGCTTTTGTATATTTAAAAGTCATAACTCTCACATGAAAAATTAATCACTCAAAGTTCCTTCTTACTTATTTTGCAATATGTCGAATAAAGAAAGATAAAGATATTTAAAAGCGAATGTCCAAAAGTTAATGAATGGAATAATTCAATAAATGAATTAATTGGCGAAATGAATTGGAATATGAATTTAACATTGTTGGTCGGGGTGTACGTTGTGGGCCCTAAAGTGGGCACATGTGCCAAAATTGGGCACATTGGACCCAAATAGAGGCACATTGGACCCTAAAATGGGCACATTAAAGTGGGCACATATGCACAAAATAAGGTACATGGGCTCTTGGACTCTCTAACTTGTTCTTGTCTGACAACGTTTTTTACATTTAAACTTAACACTCCTGATAAGACGATATTCTGATACCTTTTATGTATGAAATAGGTAATTTTAACATTGTAAGTATGTATTAATATTACTATCTATGTATTTAACATGTATGAGATGTAAGTATCAGTACTTTATGTAGCAGTAGCAGGTAATGCAGGTATTTATGTTAATCCCTCTTTCTTTACCATTTATCATATCTATCCATCACAATAACTTAATTTCCTTTACTTGTAAAGCTTTATAGATCAACTTCAGTTCTGCTCAAATTTCACTGCTTGTTTTGAAGTTTAATAATTTTTATTTATTTTATCAATTCTTAAGTTCAAGGATATCTTGAGATATCTGTTAATTTCAGAAAGTTCGGACATTGAACTTGGATTGGAAATATTGCGTATTAATATGATTATTATAATAAAATGAGCTATATAATATATGGTTCCCAAGTATGTGATGCCGGTATGGCTTTGTTAAAGGAAGGAGATGATTCGTTGCAGTGTGGATGAGGGCGGCGTCATGTGACGTCATAGGTGAGTATAAGGGATTATTATATAAACAATTGTATGAGTTTTACTCACCCCACTTCCTCTAATCCGTATTCCGAGTTAGTTGTGTTTTGGGTTAATCTATTTTGAATTAATAAATATATATTGAGTGTTTTTATAAACCAAGACCTTTCATTCAGCATACTTAAATAAGGTGTTTAGTCTTCATACTAAACATCTTAGCACTTTCACCCTAAAGATCAAATCATCTTTAATAATGCGTGATGATCTGATTGGGACTAAATAATCGAAGAGACAAACAGATTACGCATTAGTATTCTTCCGATATTGAAATTATAATGACAAGATGAAAAGAAAACAAGATGAGAACAAGTTTTAAGAATTGATTTAATTTAATAAATAGTTTAAAAAAATTGAGATCTTGCAAAGTTTAGAAAGCTTGTTTTCCTTGTCAAAAGCATATTTCTAAGAAAGAGCCACTAAAAACGAGAAAGACAATAACCAAATTAATGTTAGCAGTTATTTTATAAAAATAAATTAGCAATTCATAGTAAATGTTACTATTAATCATCACATTTTTTGAGATCTTAGATAAAGAAATTGTATATAAAGAAACTCACAAACTCCCATTCCAATCAAATCCACTAAAAGTCCACAACGCTGACAATCCAGAATTTTTTATAAGATTTTGAAACTCCTTCATAATCTCAGCATTATGAAGGTAATTAATCCATAATACATATATAGAAATTGAACAATGAAAATAATTTTGAATAATGTAATAAAATTAATTATTATTTAATTAAAAATATATATTATTTAATAATAATTAATAATTTCTATTTTTTTAGGTTTTTATTCTTTTGGCTGTTGCCATTTCGGCCGTTATTGGACAAAACGTTGATCAAGAAGGCTTCCTTTCAGCCCAAAATTCAAATTCTGGCGCCTCGGTTTCTGGTCTTCTCAGCCCCCCAATTGGGTCCAATATTTTCAGGCGACATCTTCGCGACCCCCGTCCAATTTTTACACCAAACACCGAAGGAGACCTTTGGTTTCCTCCTGAAGATACCCAAGGACTCATCCCGCCCTTCCAGCCAAAATACGTCGCTCGTTCACATTTCAAGTCATCTTCATTTCCATCTGAGAGCAAAACATTTCCACTAATTTTGCCCAACTCAAAGGTCTTTCAAAGGTCGCAGGTCGCAGGTGAACTGTTGCCTAATAAGAAGCCCTCCCATAAACAAGCGGTCCCCCGTGGCGGATGTTACCGCGAATGTGGCCCCCGGGGATGTTACATTAGATGTTACGGATAATGTGGAATATATTATCCTAATTTTCCTAACTACTATCCGAATCCGAATTATTGGACCCTTCTCTACCAAGATCCTTATTATGAGAATTATTATTATTACTATTATTTGTAGGAATTGAAGGGATTAAATAAAACATTTAATCTACTTCAAATTGGGATAGCTTTTATTAATTTTTAATTATCTTTAATAGTTCAAAATATAACAATTTAATGAGTTATTATTTTATTTGTCTATATATAAATATCTACTATATTTCTATTCATATATTAATATATTTGCTATTTGTTTCTACCTATTTATTTTTCTATCCTTGTTTTGCAAATTTCACAACCCCAAAAATTGTTTTAAAAAATGTGAAAATTCAATCTTGATTAAAAATATAATTAAAAATTCTTAAAAATATTTTTTTTGCATTTTGCATTGCATATTTTATAAATAGAAATTATAGGTAATAATTGTATTACTTATTTGGATTATAATTCATTTTATCAATTTCATTTAAGTATTTGGTTTTTATCCAACTAGATCTTTATATGAAAATGAGCCAATGCTATGAAACTTGAGACCTGAACACCTGAAAAAAAGAGTTTTCTATTCCGAGAATTCTCCTTGGCGTGTCTCCATTCCTTGGATTCACAAATATTTATTTGATTGTAAATTCTGTAAATATTTTAATAAATATACCAACTTGCAATTAATGTGTTTCTTAGGTGCTTAATTGGTTTATGCAGTGGTATGGATGTGTAAATGGGTGTTGATTGTGATTGTTGTTGCTGCGCCTCCTTAGGCTGCTGCTGTCACAGAGTCCACATTATCAAACTCTGTGTGGAAAAACATTTTCCGCCAAGTGATTAAATTAAATATTAAATCATTTTAACATTATCAAATAGAAATGTATAACTATGCATGTATTATGTTAAATATTAAAACTAAATGTAATGCAATGCTTAAACTTACAATTATATAATTTCTTAATCTTATACAGACCCTTTGGTCCTTGATACAGACCTACTAAAATATGTATGGAATAAATAATTTTAAAGGAAGGATCGGAGTTTGTTAGTTTGAGTGAATTTCTGGAGAGAAGTAAATAAGTGGAAGAAGTGAAGGAAAAACTTCATGATGAATGCGTTAAATTCTCAAGGGAATCTTCATTTAAACTCAATTCTTTTTAAAATTTTCAAAATTTATTTGTTTCCCTTTAAATAAAATGTTGTTTTATAAACTTTTCAGCATTTTTTTTAAAATTTTTAATAGTATATCTAAGTTGTTTAACAAGACAAGACAAGATGAGAAAATGCTTTCATATTAAAAGTACACATTCATTTTTTCACGTACAAAACTATTCAATTCAATTTATAATTTCTCTTTATATATATTCTAATTAATTTTTAATTAACAGAATTTCATTCATAATACATAAATGCATAAAATATTAAAATGCTTCAATATTTAACACAAGTAGTAAATGAAATTGTCAACTTGTGAGTTGACAACAGTGAATGAGTTGATCATTTAAATCTCATATAAATAATTAATTCAACAGAAATTCGACGAAATGAGCTAACTCATTAGTATAATTAATAATTATATTTGACAAGTACTTGTTTCGAAACGTAAATCAATTTTATAATTGTGTTAATAATGTAACACAATAAATTCATATAATATATTATAATATAATTGTAAATTCATTACAAGTATGAATCAATGATGACTTTTATAAATTTATGATTTAAATAATATAACATAGCTTCAAATTCCCATTTTCAAATTAATAATTTAATATTGATAAATAATTGAATTTCAAATTATAATGAAGTAATACATGTATGGATATTTTCATATAAAACATTATTTATTGACTACTGTAAATGATATCATTATAATGCATTAATATATTATGATATTTCATTTATAATTCTTTTAAATATATGTACATCTTATAAATATAGCCTTGCCCAGAAATTTTATTCAGTAATTGAATTTTAAATAAAACATAATATCTTCAAAATATAGCTTTTAAAAGTTCAATTTAAATAATGGGTATTATTTTAAGTTTTGTTTTTGTGCTTTTATCACTGTTAAATGGTTTGAATTGTTTGATACATTTGGACAAATCGTTACAAAAAAACAATTTTTACAATGTTTCTAAAAATTTTAAACTTTTTCATCTATGCCTGAACATTTTAGTTGGACAATGGAATAACTACGAAAAAGGTTCAACTCTTCCAAACTTATATAGAATTTATTTAAATGAATTTGGATCTCCATTTATTATTCAAACTATTGAAAATAATTTATTTTATAAGGAAGATAATCTTCAAAATTTGAGCTATAATTTGCCTTTATTGTTTGGCCCAAGTTCATTTTATCAATTAAAATTTATCCAGTCTCGAGCAATATTTTTTATTTACCCATTTTCAAATGAAATTGATAAAAAAACTCAATCTTTATCTAATGGGATGGTGAATATTAGATTTACACGATTATATATAAATATAAATCCAACTTACACGATATTCAATTTAAAAAAATTGAAGAGCCCTTCAAAAATATTTTTGGAAAGTTATACTTATAATTTCTTCGTTCGATCAAATTCTATAATCCTCATTTGTGAATCAAATGAACTTCCTTCAATTATAAATGTTTTTTGTCCAACTTGTTCAGATAAAGTATCCAGATATATTGAATATCGTCAAACCCTTTTACCGTTACCAGACGATTTGAATATTAAAAAATTAAATTTATTTATTAGAAGTATAAATAAAAATTTGAAAGGAGCATCGTTAAAAATATCTTCTAAGGATCGTTTACCATTTCAATCTTGTAGTAAATTAAAATTGTCATCTTTCCAATTGTGTGGAACATTTGAAATTGTTAAAAAATACAATTTTTCAATTTATGTCCAAGATAGTAATAAAGGTGATTATTTTGCTGTTTTACAACCTGAGGTTATGTATCAATCTGAACAATTCGAGCAATTTTATTCAATTGAAAGTTATTTTAAAGGGTCATTTTGTATTGCAGGAATAAAAAATGATTATTATAATTTTATTACGATTGTGAACAAAAACTATTTAAAATATAATTGGTTAACTCTAATTGACCCATTTGATACATATATGTGGATTTTAACTATTATTTCTCCAATTAATATCTCTTTTGTATTAGCAATCAGTTATATAAAATTACAAAAAAAGAGTTTTAAATCTGTTTTAATTGAAGTTTGGAATTTGTACACGTTAATTGTTTTGTCTTTTTTTGATCAAGGTAAAGGTTTAACATTAGCAATTATTAAAGATAAAAGTTTTGCTCATTGTGTTGGTATATGGCTAATATTTGTAATGCTTCTAAGTAATTTTTATAAATGCGGTTTGTTTTCTGATTTGTCTACAGAAATTCCTCCGAATGTTCCAAATACTTTTGAACAAATTGTAAATTACAATTATTTAGTTTTGACGACAGATAGTCTTATAGTAAACTTTACTCAAATATTTAGTACGTTTAAAGTATTAATTAAAGATTTGCCTTCTCATTCAGCTGAAATATTAAATTTATACAACAAAACAATTTTTTTAGTAAATTCTGTAAACTTCAGCGATATACATAATTTAGTATTTGATTATAGATTTAAACAAAACTATTATTTTAATGCTTCAATTCCATCAAATTTTATTTACATTGGGTCCGAATTTTCTATAAATATTATTGATCATCTTTTAGAAACATTTCCTGATATTTTTGTAATTAGGAACAAAGTCATTGATGGGAAATTTGTTGTAAAATATCTTTGGCCGTTTACAAAAAACTTCATATCAGATATTTTTCCAAAAAATATTTATTCCATGAACGAATTTGGACTTATAAGTTTTTGGGAATATAATAATTTGAAGAGACGGAAAATAAAATATTATAAAGTATATATAAAAGAAAGGGATTTAGTCTCATACCCGTCCCCTAACATTACAAGTTTAAATGTAAATAGTTTTCCTCTTCAACCTTTATATACAACTTTTATATTTTATTTCATTGCATTACTTTTCGCATCCCTCATTATTATATTTGAAATGATTTAATGGTAACTTATTAAAAAATTGTTTAATAACGAAAAATAAATTAGCAATATACTCTTGCGTCGACGAGTCAATGCATTTGGGCTTTGAAACTTTATTTAGATTAACATAATTATAATCTATAGCAATTTGAATTGTCCTTGTGGTGATCTAAATCATGTTATAGTATCTATCTCTAGTACCTATAGCTAGTAGTTATTACCTATTACCTATAAACAGAATAATAGATAAATTATCTGTATATAATATATAATCTTTGTCAACATTTTAAAACTAGTTTAAATGAATTAAAAAAACTTGGATTGTTCCCATTTAAAATAATGCAATTTATTTGTTCAAAAGCTACTTTTATATTTGAAACAAGTTATGATGACAATGCCTATAGAATATGTAAAATGTCGTTTTATAAAAATACAGGTAAAATGGAAACTGTAAAGATAGGGAGAATAAAAAGTTGTATTTTTTTCCATTTCCTTCGGGAGGTTCTCCATTGTTCGAACTACAGACCAAAACACCCTCCTTGTTAATTTTGCACAACAAAGTCCTTGCACAATCAGCGTCGTATTCACATTTTTCACCAAAATTCAAACCTTTCAAATGTTTATAATATTTATAATGCATTATTAATATTTAGTTAATTAATCCATATATAACAAATTTAAATTATAATTATGTAGTTATATTACTGAATAATAAAATGTGTATTATTATGATTATTAAAATTATCGATTATCGTACTGCAAATTTTTGACTTTGAACAAACTAAAGGTTTAACACATTCTTCTGTATTTATACAATGACCATTTTCCTTTCGTTTGCAAATGTATTCTTCACACGTTGTATCATTATTTTTGCATTTATTCCCATTTAAGCATTTTCCATCAATTTCTACCTATTGAGATTATGAAATCAAACACAAATTAAAGACAAAAACCATTAGAAAAACAAACTTCGTCTTTACTAATTATTCTAAAATAAATCTAAAAATTCATTTCTAAAAATTTATTAAAAAATAAATACACTCGTATGTGTAATTTTGAATTTGTATGTTAATAGCGTCTAATTTTCTTGATGTTAATGCATATTATGTACAGGGTAAACTTTTTTTAAATAAACAATTGTATAAAAAGAAAGCAAATTACGGTCTACCCTGAACATGTGAGTTTCTAATTAGTGGTTATTTAATTAGTACCGCACCAGTAAAGGTAAATCGACAAGAAATCGTTGATTAATTGGTAAAATAAACAACAATCCGGAAACTGAAATTGTCTTTTATTTAATTATCGCCAGGATTTTTATCCAGGCTAAAAAATACCAAAAAGTCCAAAAGATTGGAATTATGACGTTCCTTGAAATAAATTTATTATTTTCAAACAAAAAAGTAATTTTAAATGAACAAGATGGCGAAGCTTCATCTAACAAAATTATTTAACATAAACGGAATTTGTCAATAATTTATACAGCTTTTGTAATGGAAGGGTCAAATTAAAACTTAATGCTTAATTCAAGTTCGCATTTAGCTTTAACAGATTTAGCATTAATAATTTTATGAAAATGAAATGAACAATTGTTATTGTTTACAAGTAGCAAAATGTCAATGCATCAGAGTCCTCTCAAAATTCAGTTTCGAAGAACAATTATTTATTTCCGAAAATAATAATAAGGTTTTGGCAAGGATGGTTTTAAAATTAATTGAAGATTTGTGCATTCATGATCGGAATCCGATTTCTCTTTCTTACCTATTTTCATTGTTATATAAAGCTATCATACCCACACGGTATATAGCCATATACTTGTAATTTAAAAATTCATTTAAATCCATTCAATTCAAGTTAAATAGTTTTATTATACCTTCGTGCATAAGCACGTATTTATAAGTTCTAAAGTTAATCCTATTATACTTGCTATGGTATATAGATATTGCTATAATTATTTGAATACTTAGGATTAGTCATTGTTGTGAATCATCAGAACCCTTTAGACCTTTAGAGATTAACGTCGACCTTAAGTGCCTAATTTAGTTTATTTTAATCTTCATTAAACATTACTCATTCCTTTCCTATTCACTTCTTTTACGCAAGAAAATTGTATCTTTCTATTTTGAACTTTCTTATTCACTATCTTTATATACATAACAGTACATAGGTACATACATAAAATATTCTATACTTGCAAAGAAATAATTTAATCTTTGTTAACCCTAAGTGATTCATTGTAAATATAACAATATTTATATAATCTATTATTGAATTCTAACTTATGATTACGGGCCCTATAAAAACCCAAGAGAAATTGTATTCAGGGAATTCGGTCTTAGATTTTCTGGGAGGAGGCTCTAACTACTATCCACTAAGGATTGCCTGTTAAAAACGGGTACCTGTGAATCGTGGGGAAAAGTCTCAATACAGATTTATTTGTGGTTTAAAATTTTCCGTTCTCGTTTATTGCATTATATTCATTTGTTTAAGGCTCCATTAGAATCGGTTTTTCATATACGTTCCTAGTATCTGTTTATTAAAATTTCTTTTGTATATTGAAGAGAATCCCTTCGTGAGTTCTCAAAATCATTTTATAGGTCATTGGAGGCCTCATAATAACATTCATCCTCCCATTTCAATCTTTTAATTCAAATCTGTTCTTTGATGTTATCAATATGAGCCTATCAATATTTGTTATTAAAAAATTCATTTGAAACAATATTTATTTTATTCATAAAAGCACTTACATAAATTCTTAAAATATTATCTTTATCTATTTTATGTTATACAGTGAAAGAATGAGCATTGATAGGTATACAAATTGAATATGGAGAAAATCATTAAAAATAAAGATAATGACATTTTTGCACAATTATTTTTATTTGGCTTTTGGTTCTGAACTATGAACCACTGTGGGATTCTCGTTACTAGATCTCCTTCGCGCATCTCAACATTTTCGCCAACTTTGAGCAGAGTGGAATTTAAAGATTTACGACTTGAGTTAAGCAATTCGCTATTATCCTCCACGAATTTTTCCAACTGAAATTATACAAAAGAGTTTAAAATATTCTGATATGTAATAACCTATTAACTACTTATTTAAAAATTACACTAATGGTAAATTACTTTCAAAAGTTCATCTTTTGTATTAAGAAAGTTTCCGACGTTTGAAATTGTCGTCGCGATTCCACCTGCAGTGCCATATCTAAAACAATTAAATTTTAACATTAATCGAACAAAACATAAATACATATAATTGAAATGTGCCAATATTGTCATATAATAAATAAGTTTTACTCTTATTACTTTTTATCAATAATCTCCTTTAGATTCTCATTGAGAAATGTAAAGAAAAGAGATTTAGCTTCTGGATTGACAGCAACAAATTGCATAGCTAAAATTCTATCTTCTTTTTCTAAGCCCCCTTCTTCATCAACGGTGATATTCAAAAGCCTAAATTCATATCAAAATTGTTAATTTACAATTATTTTTTAACTATATATAATATCACATAAATGGTTTTTATTACTTTTCCAGTATAGATTTAGTTTTAGCTGAAGCTATTGCTCTTAAGATTCTTCCTTGCTCAACTCTTGACCTTTCTTCTTTGTACCGATTGAAAAAGAAATCTGAAATTGGAGATGAACCAAATTCAACAGCAGCGCAATAAACCTCCAATCGAATATCCGCTGGAATTCTTCCCAAATATTGAAAATTAACAACGATAAAATTTTTAAGTTTATGTATGATAATGATAATTAATTAATAATTATCCTAACTCGTTTTTCTTTGGATTCATTATTAGGTTTGTGATGAGTTCTGACACATAGTTGTTACAGGTTGGAACTCCAAGTCGACATGACCATTGAATGAGCAAAGGACGGAGAAGGCGAAAGAGCGGAGATTCGTCGCTTTTGTCTTCCATTCCAATCAATGTTAAAGACGAGGACAATTTTCTTTCAAAATACTCCTTAAACAATAATTAAACGTTGAGTCAATTATCTTAGATTAGGTGTAAAATCTATTGGTGTAAAATCCTCAAAATGTTATTTCATTTACTAACTCTAAAAGCCCCAAATTCTGTTTTGTCGTGATAAAAGAAATCATAGATTTTCTTAAGATTGTTCGTAACGGATTTCCAAACCACAAAATTTGTTTCTTTATCGAGATATGTTGTTAGATCCAAAGCATCTTCAATGTTAACTAAATCTATTATAGTGAAAATAAACCAATAATTAGTCATTACCTATTAAAGATTATGGTAGTTAATTAACATAAATTTTAAATGCATTATAATATCGGGATCAAATGAAAGGGAATTTATGATATTGCTTTTCATTTGAACATCCCGATACTTACAATTTTTAATAACATAAAATACATAATTATTTATATTTAGTTTTTAAAATGAAACTTTTAAAGGCAGCTTTAAAATAATCATCGATAATTTGACTTCTAGCAGATGGTTTGATCATTTCATGATTTTGTTCAAGCGTCTTCAATATATTTGAGAACAAAATTTCGTCATATAAAACTCGATAGTATCCTTAAAATTATAATTTTTTTAAAATATTATATCTTCAATATAGATACAAAGTATTCATTTTCAAAAATATATATAGAAATGTTATTTACCAACAGTCGAAGGATTGACAAGTAAAAGCGGTGAAGATTCTAACTTAATTTGAATGATCGTTGAAGCAGTTTTGAGCCAAAAATTTGGGCACTCGTCTCCAATTTCATTTCCAATTGTAAAAGTTATTGGGATTGGCCAAATCGTTTCATCATCTGGTTGTCCAAATTTAACCTTAAATAATAATAATTATAAGCTCAGATCAATTAAATAGCAGAGTTTATAAACCTGTGAGAATCTGAATGTGTCGTCTGCAATGTAAGAAACGTTGACCAACGGAACTCCGCTTTGTAAAGTCCAAGGATCAAGAATTTCTTTTACAGGTCCATGTGACATGCACTGACCTGGAGATTCATCCAATGCTTCTTGAAATGCCGAATATAAATCATCCATTGTTGACCCATTATAGATCCTTAAGAGAAAAAGTTATAATTATTTATTGTCTATAAAATATAACTTTTGTTAATTTTAATTGCTCAATATATTCTATACAATTTTGTACTCTATACAAATACTAATAATATACCTATTTGAAAGATATTTATTGACCCCTCTGTAAAAAATGACATCAGTGAGAAAAGACAAAGCCATGCGAAGAATCGACCCTCCTTTTTCATAAGGAATTCTTGTAAAGATGTCAGCAACTGCCGAATAGTTTGCCGGTGGATTGTGAAGTGGATGAGATTCACGACCCTCATCAAACTCCATTGCGATTTGGAGCGTGTTGGTGAATTGGAGCCAAGGGTCAAAGCTTGGATCAGAATGGGCCACTCCGGAATGGCCAAAGAAGGTCGCGAATCCTTCTTTAAGCCACACGTTTTCCCACCATCCAACATTCACCAGATTCCCGAACCATTGATGGGCAAGTTCATGGGAGACAACGTAGTTGATTCGATATCTCTCTGATTCACTCGTTTCACCTGCCATGTAAATGATGATTGGTTCTCTGTAAATAATCACAATTGGTCAATCAATTAATTTGATAAAAACAAATAATTAAATGTGTAAATAATAGTAAATATTAATTTCAATTAAGTTTTTACTTGTATGTGATGGCTCCCCAATTTTCCATTGCATTAAAAAAGAATTTGGGAACTGCAAGCGAATCCACTTTGTTTAATGGGAATGGAATTTGGAAAGTTTGTTCAAAGTAGGAAAGAACCGAAGCCGTTAAATTCGCCCCGTAAATTCCTCCTCCTTTCTCGATCAATTCTCGACGGCCATAAACCTTTAATAAATTATTTTAATAAATTATCTAAAAATCGTTATTTGAATAACTTGGTTTTTCAGGGTTAGTTTTTCATAAATAGAAAGAAAATAAAATGGCAATTTGTTACCCGAACAGGTCGTCCTTTAAATGCCCAATGCGGAGCTTCGTGGAAAGAAAAATCGTGGACCATGAAAGCCACAATGTAACTTGACATCCTCACAGTTGTGTTGTATTCGTCGATAAACCATCCTGGGCGTCCTTCCCTTTAAAATTTGAAAACTGATCAGTGTTGCTGTTTTTATAGCACAAATGACACTGTGACCTTACATTGGAATGGTCGTAATAAGATTCATGTTTGAAGTTGACCGATAATCTTCTTTTCTCCCAAGGCGGATATTATAAGTAGCTCGGAAATTGGGTTCGTCAAAGCATGGAAAAGCTTTTCTTGCATGGTATGGAGAAAAAAGCGTAGTGGCCAAATAACTTTATTAAAAATAAATATAAAATTATCAAAATTAACAATATAAGTAAAAGTTTGTCAAACCACACGATGTGATTATTAATGGCGTACATTAAGTATATAGATATATCACTAAATTAATAAATAATTTTTATAGGTATTTAGTTAAAATAAACTACCGTTTTGTCATTGAATGAAAATCAAAATACGAATCAAGATAAAATCCATTAAGTCGATCCTCTGGCAGTTTCGTAATAAATTCCATGCTCAATTTATATGATTTTCCAGGTAATAATTCATTTGTGAGAGAAATGGTCAAGAAATCAAATTCTCCAGTTGTAACATTCTCCAATTCCAACATTCCACCAATTTCCAAATCTTCAACCTTACAAATTGAATTTTATTAATTAATATATATTATTATATATTTTATTAATAATTCTTGTCAGTTAAGTTTAGATTGTTATTGACCAATTTAATAAAAATAAACAAAGTAATTGCAATTAGGTAGATATTATGTATGTACTACAGATAAGATAATCTTAATGTTAGTATACCTTAACAGAAGAAATATTAACGGTAACATTTGAAGCCAAAACAATGATTTTAGTCGTTTCAAAAACTTCCACTTTAACGTCCATGACTCCATCCGCAGTGAACGTTTCTTTCCCATCGAAATCCTCCAAATAAGGTGTGAGAAAAAGATTATAATGAATTGGGGAAACTTTATCTGGGAGTCGAAATTCTTGATTCATCTCTTCAACTCCAATCCCTTCCCGTAATATTAGAGCAAAAAGAAGGAGTTGATAATGCAGCATTGTGCAATCTTTTAATAAATAAAAAATTCCCAGTTTAATTTTAATCCTATATTTGATATTATTTGGATATTTGATTTTAATCGTATATTTGATTTTAATTGGATATTTGGCTCACTTTCTAATGATAATTACACGAAGAAAATTAATAAATTAACGACTTACACGAATAACATTAAAGCTTAGTAAGTTTTTTTTAGTAATTGCAATAATGTTCAAAGAATGTTATTGGACTTTGGGAATTTTTAAAGGATTACTGAACCTTGTGACATTCAAACAATATGATTCTGGAATTGAAGAGTCAAACCCGTTTTTGTGGACTTAATATGCGAAACCATGAATTGAATGTTTCAAATGGAGTGGAGTTTGTTCATCTTCATTCTTCAACTTGTATCTAATACATTAATAACTTATACCGCATACCTAATATAATATCTAATACAAATTGTATTATGTATTTACTTTCCCAAATGAATCATGTAAAGCATACAGAGATATCGTCATGTATTGACATCAGTGTCCTTGTAAAATTTGAATGTAAATCTGTTAACATTAAATAACTATCGCTTTAAAACCTCTATTGTTATTCCCTACAAAATGGAACGTGATAAGAGAGATTATAGAAAAGCATGTCAATGAAACAATCAACATTACATGAGTGATTATATATGAGTATTTATTTGATTATTAATAAATCAAATTATGTAAAATCCCAATCATAAATTCATAATTCTCCAATCTTTCAAACAATCAATAATTATACAACAAAAACGTGGAATTTGTAATACATATTAAAAAGTTTTTTTAAATTAAATAAGTAAAATAAATTATCTAAATTATTAGATATTAACAATAGTATGTACAATTGTAATAAAGTACAATTTAAAAACAACATTTTAAACTTCACAGACATTGTGAATTACATAAAATAATAAGTATTGTCGCAAAATACATTTTTTAGATTTTGGGCTTTTTTTCATCTTTGGATGTGTAAACGGAAATCACAATGAATGCAGGAATTAAAACTATAATTATAACACAAGTGCAAATTATGAAAACGAAACAACTGACGGTCATCCCACACATCTTTAATCGCTTTGGTTCGTTTGGGAGTGGCGGTGGACGCTAAAAACAATTAAAATATTTAAATTACATTAAACAATTATAAATAGTTTTAATTTAACTTTTATGATTCTTTATGTTAGTTAGTTAGTTATCTTTTAGGGTATTTAACCGTAATTTACAGTTAACAAAATATTTAATAAGTAATTGATTAAATTCACCCCAGATTCAATTCCTGATAAAACAATAACAGTATTTGGTTTTTCACTAATTGGTTCTTCCTTAATTGGTTGAATTTCCTCTGATTCTTTACGTTCTTCTTGATTCGATCCATGTCGGTCTTTTTTATGCGAATGCTTCTTGTGTTTCTTCCCATGTTTCTCATGTTTATGAGTTTTCCCTTTGCCTTCTTGTTTCGCAGTTTCTGCATGAATTTCCTTTTTGGCTTCTTCTTCATTTTGATCTTCAATCGGTTTGTCATGATCTTGGGTCTCTGAAACATTCGTGTTTTTCCTTTTATTAATAAATGACAGCCGTTTGAACTTCATTTTCTCCACTTCTTCTTTTGGTTCTCGAAACGACAATTTTTCTTCTGTTGTGGATCTCCGAAGCTGTTTGGGTTTTGGGTTTTCACCTTTTTCGCCAAGATCTTTCCCCTGATCTTCACTACGACGGTTCGGTTTTTCATCTTCATGGACTTCATCAGCTGCATTCTTAGCGTGGGGCTTTTTTTGCTTCTTTGAGTTTGAAGGACGCTTCTCTTGTGTTTGTTCGCCGTGTTGATGTTTTTTAAGATCTTCGTGTTTGTCTCTATCTAAATCATGGGAAAGTTTCTTTTCGTTTTGGGGTGGATTGTTGTCTTTACTATCTCTACTATCTTTCCTTCTATTTTTCTCTCTTGTCATATTAACAATGTTAACTATATTAAAGTTAGTGTTTAGTTAATATTTAAATTTCATAAAATTTAATTAAAAACAAATTAATGTTGATTGATAAGTAACTTTAGCTATAGAAAGGAAATGAATTTAAAAGTTCAAATCTTTAAATTATCCAAATGGGAAAAATAAATATGAATTGAAGTCAATATAAATAAAATAAATTATACAAAATACTTAACTATAAATACGTTTAGATAAATCAACCAATGGGAAATTGAATTATTGAATAATATTGCCAGCAATAAGTCACATTATTTATTCAATGATTCATAATTGAGTGATAAGACCGGATCGTACCGGAATTTGTATAATATGTAAATATAACATACTTAAAATTTTGTTTTTTAAAGTGACTTAAGTAATAAAAATGATTATTCTCCAGGAGGACACCACTTGGACAAGAAGCAGTTGGTGAGTGACGGGAGAACGTCGAGCTTTTTCCCAAGCCTTTAAAAAATAAAGAACGTAATTAATTAATTAAAATTGCAATAAAGAACAAATTAAATTATTAATTATTATTATATTAATTATTATTTTACTTTGCGAATCCTTCAACATGTTCAGCAACCTTGTCTGTTGGGCAAATAAGTGCACAATTGGTTGGTTTCATGAAAAGTGCTCCTAAGTATTTTGCCGTGGAATCTCTCAATTCTTCAAGAGTGACATCAGCAATCCGATTGATCATTTTCCTACAAGATAGTAAAATTAATTGCATATAAAATTACAATTAATTATAGTTAATATCCTGAATTTAATGTAAAACGTTCAATGTAAAATTTTTAATGTAAAATGATGTAAAATAACATTGGTCACAATTCTCTGAATTTTAAGTAAACTAGGAAATTTTTAAATACCTTGGATGATCCCCTGGAACATCTCTATAATAAGAGCAGAGTGAAGAAGAAGCAAGTGCAAGTGGAGTTTTCTCTCCTTCGATGATTTCAAAGATGAGTGAGCTTTTGGCCGAAACCAAATATTCCTCACTCCAAATGTCCTTCTGGTCAAGGTGGGCCGTGATAAGTCCAAGAGCCACTTTGTATGCTCCAACAGCGTCAGTGCACCGGTACAAATTAAAGTAAATTAATCCCTCGTTTGGTCTCGCGTCCATCCAAAATCCATAAGCAAATCCAGATCCTCGAATTGCTTTGAAAAATGGTCCCTATTAAAATAAAATAAAATTAATTAAAGACATTTACGATTAAATTAATTAGACATTTACAATTAAATTAATTAGACATTACAATAAAATTAATTAAGGAGATTGTAATTCAATTTTATTCCTTTTATAGCTTTTAGGTAAAATTACCTCAGTTTGACAAAAGTATTGCATCGCAGTGAGAAGAACTGGAAGTTCTGGATTTCCAAAATGAGTAATTCCGCAACCAGCTTGAGTAAAGAAAGCCGAGTCTTCAGAACCAAGTCCCAATACAACTTGTTTCGGAACACTCATCAAGTCTGAAGATTCTTTCATCCATAATGTGTCAGGGCCATTGGCCAATCTGAAAATTAAACATTAAAATAATAATTAAATAAACATTAAAAAAGCATAAAATATATTGTTTGACAAAAATGTGATAGCATAATTAAGGTAAAGATATTCAATAAAGTAAAACGAGAACAAATTAAATTAAAACTAATTAAAATTTATTTACCTCTGGCATTTAACAGCTGCTGGGTCAAAATGCAAAGTTTGAGTGAAAAGTTTATTCACATCAATTCCCGTCCCACTGAGAGAATTCTCAAACTTGTCAACATTCGTCGCAACGTAAACTGTCAAATTGGTCGGCTCGGTCAATTTTTTGCTGATTCCTTCCAAAACCTTCATGTTCTCCGCCCCTTTTTTGTTCAATGACCCAGCCAAGTCTTTTAAAAACGCTTGTTGGCGAATCAAACTACTTGTCTTCACATTTGAATCCATTTTGTACACAATGTCTTTGAGAAGTGTCGTGGCCATGCGATTTCCCTTCCGCTTCATTTGATTCACATCATTGGCCATTTTAGTAGCCAAGACTTTAATTCTCTCAGGATTCCAAATCGTTTTCCACAACAGACGATGAATCCAATTGAACCCAACAACACATTTTTCCAATTCGATCTGAAGATTGAGACACACAACGTGATTGTATGCTCCGCATTTAAATCGACCACCGCCGTCAACTCCAATGGCTGTCGAATGGCTGACCAAATCTCTGTTCAATCCCGCAACGACTTCTTCAAAACTCAGAGTTGTTCCGTCTTCGAGCGAAATTGGAGATTCTGTGAGAGCTTCAACGTACAATGGGAGAAATTTACGTTCTTCTAACGTCAATGTTGAAGTGTCCATCAGAAGTGTCACCTGAAATATTTAATTTTTTTAATTTAGTTAACTTACAATTAGTTAATTAATTATTAATTAGCTTGATTTTCGTATGAGTTATTAATTGATTATAAATTTTAAAATTTGTACATACGTAAATGAAATTAGACTTGATATCATCGACATAAAGTTTGCATTTAAGATTCTCAGCAAATTTGCTGTTGTCGTGTCGAGTGATGTCGTGGAAACGGATGGATTTGGTCGAAGGAACACTGCAGGCTTCGAGGAACTTTGAAGGCACGGGGACCTTTTAATAAATTATGTTTATTTTAAATATAATTAAATCCCATAAACCGAATATGTATATTGGTATTGTGATTATTTAAATTGTTAATTAAATGTAAAGATGTAAATTCAAAATTTAATTTACGGAATTTTCTTGAATGGCTGATTCGAGTTCATGAGCAAACTTATTTAGACCATCTTTTCCAACCCTCTCAACTCTCCCTTTAATTCTCATTTCTTCTTCTTTTGACAATTGCTTTTGTTCCTGTTAAATGTGACAAATTGTTAACAACAAATATTTAACATAATTCACATTGATTTTGATTAACAATAAGATAAATAAAGATTTGAATAAAAAATACCTTTTGACTTGCGATGGCATAAACTTTGACCCATTCTTTGTTCAACAAGCGATGACGAAGCAAATTTGTCCAAAAGCTGATGTCTTTTTCTAAAAGATCCTTCATGATGTTTCCAGTGTTAAGGCGAGTTTTGAACTAAATTTAAAACAGTTAAAATTCATATCATTTCTATTACAGTACAAGTACAGTAATTAATAAGTCATTATATACTTTTTAATGATGAAAAATAAGTTTTTCTTCTTTACCTGTGCTTCTTTTGAAGATCCATAAAGATAATATCCAATAACGGAGTAAGCAATGGATGAATGTGGAGTATTTTCCATCGAGCTCAATTCTTCTTGATATGAATTTCGAATTACGTCTTTCATCCGATTCATGTCAAAGTCAATCATTTGTTTCTCAAGAACAGCTTTGAGTTTGGGCGAAATGTTTTTCACTTCTTTGGGAGGAACAGATTCAAACTCGAATGTGTAGCCCATTCGCATATTTTCGATCTCGCTATATGAAACCTAAAACATTTTATATATCATTATAAAGATTAGGTATATAAACCAATTTAATTATAAAACATTACGTGTAAAATAAAGCAATTAAGCATCAATACATACTGGTATTGTTTACAACACATAAAGTAATAAAATGAGTAAAATGATATTTTACCCGACTAGCAAGTGGAGAGTCATTTTCGACAAAGGCAACTTGTAGAGGCCCGACTGAACTATCGGTGAGATAATCTAAAAGCAATCTGATCGCATGAACCCTGAGAGAATAAATCAAATAATTAAACAATAGAACATCTGTATCTGTAAATAAAATAGTAATTAAATATATAACATCGAAATTGTTGTTTACAATTCAATCTCATCGCATTTTGGTCCACTAAGGGCAATGTTGACAATCGCTTCTGGATCTTCGTCTTCTTCTTCTTCATCAGCTGGGAAATAAATTGTTTTTTCGCTAGAAACTTTCATTTCTTCAATTTCTTCCCTCCAGGGATGTTCCCAATGATCAACAACTTTTCCCTATTTAAAAACATTGAAATTAAGTTTAATTTGATTTTATGAATGATTAAAATTTAGTATTAAAATGTAAATATAATTTCAATCTTTTCATTTTAAAGTAAATAAATAATTTAATTCATTTACCTTTTTAACTAATTTTTGAACACATGGTTCAAGAGCCTTAAACAAGTCTTCTGGCTTTACCATTCCGCAAACAACAACACAGGCGTTTTTGGAATTGTAGAATTTATTGTGAAATGCCTTAACCTGTAAATTCATAACATTTTTATAGTAATGAATCATTATCATTATCATTAATCATTAGTAATGAAAGTAATGATAATTCGTAATGAATATGAGATGCGAATTTATAAAATGTATTTTTTAAATAACAATTGACCTTTTCATTGTTGCAAGTCTCTCGTAAGTTCTTGAGCACTCCACCGGTGATCCAATGATAACCAGAAGTTGGTGGATACAAAGCACGAACAACTTCAACATAAGACAGATTCTCTCCAGTGTTCTCAGTTGCTTGAATTTCAGAATAAACAACCCCAGAATCATTTCCTTCCCCATTGATGTGATAAACTTCTGTGACGAATGCCGTATCCTAAATTCATAAATTGTGTGAGTTTAATAAGTTAACATTTATTCACTAAATAATCTTTAGTGAATCAATGAAATGAAAATGATAAATGAGGTGAATAGAATTCTAAAATTAGCATGTATGAAGACTATTCATTCATTTACGGAAAGGATCGGGTGCATGATATGGTCCATATAGATTGGAAGAAGCGTGCAAAATCCTTCGGATCCAGCTGTTGTTAATGTGTAACATGTGTGATCCACGTCTGCATTCAATTTTAATAAAAAAAGTTTAGCTTTTATTTAATTATAATTAACCATATTAAATTATTTAAATATTAAGCAACTCACCGGTCCATGCATTTGTCCCAGAAGCCAAACATTTATTGGCCAAATTGTCCAGAACTCCCTTGTAGGGATAATCCTCGCTGCCCATAAAAATCAAATGCTCCAGAGTGTGCGGCAAACCATCGTCATCTTCGGCTTTTGTAGCTAAATTAATTAATTAAATAATAAATAATAATTTTAAAATCATGAATCAATTAAGAAAACAAAAATTATAAAATTAAGGATATTTAAAATTAAAACCTAAGCAAATGTATCCATTGATGATCGGGCCATTGATCTCGGCCAAGACGACTTCCAGACCAGTAGATTTCGAACGATATTTCGATACCGGATGGATGTTGTTTGCCGTGGTCGAGAAAACGAGTTCGAAATCGGAGTTTGAGTCGGCCATTTGTCCGATCTTGTCATCTTTCAGCTCCACGACCACATTATTATCAATTTCGGCTGCCATTCGACTAACGAATGAAGTCTTGAGTGTTGAAAAGACTCGTCGGGTCAACGAACTTGGTTTGGTTCTACAAACTACTAGGGTGAAGGGTGAAAGGTTAAGGGCTTTTACGAATCCTAATTGGGTTTTTTGTGAAAATCGCCGAGTCACTTCGGTATAAGAAAAAGGGAAAAATGACCGAAATGCTCTGAACCCTGAATGCATGTGTTTACATAGAAATTACTTTTCGTATTCCTACCATTGAACCAATAGCTCGCAAACGCGCGGATTCGAAACTATTTATTATTACATGAAGAGAATGAAGACCGAAGAGGATGAAGTCGGATGAAGTTTTTCAACGAAGAATCTTCGACTTCTTCGGATCGGTATCAGTAGAATTATTTTTATAAATTCATAGTCATCCACCATATTCAGAAATATTAATACGAGTTTATAATTCGTGTGTTAAATTATAACAATAAAGTGTAGTTAATTTATTAAAAACTTATAAAATTGAAGATTATGGAAGCTTTATTAGAACCAGAAAGATCGTCACCAGAAGCTGAACTTTTGGACGATTCATCAGTTGACGAAGACCATGAAGATGAAGAAGTTGGGTTATTAACTCCAAAAAAGATACAAAGACAGGGTCAGCGCAGCATCCATTATTCTCCTCAAGAGAAAGCTAAAATTGTTAAACTTTATTCCGAGTGCATGTCAGGGCTTAAAGTTCAGAGTTTATGGGCTAAGGAATTTCCTAATAAGAAAGTTCCAGCTGGAACGACGATTCGCCGAATTTACAAAAAGTTTTTAGAAACGGGGACGGTCGCCAATAAATATCATTCACTGAGGTCAAAGAAAGCCCAATCGCTCGAGAATATTGAAAAAGTGAAGAAGATCTTTCTAAAATCTCCGAGTAAGTCAATTCGTCAAGTTGCTTCAGAAGTTGACATTCCCCATACGACAGTCGCTCGAATCCTCTCGAGTCTTAAGGGAAAAGAAGGAGGTCAAATCAAAAGGGCGAGAATTATGAAATTTAAGACTGAACCAACAAAAGCTGTTGAAATCCTTCAAAAGAAAAGTCCAAATCTAAGTGATTTTAATTCCGAAAAGGGGATGAATAAAAGTGGCGTTATCTCAAGAGATGATAAAAAGTGCAATAAAAAGAAACGTTCTAAAACTGATGATAATAATAGTATTAGTGCTAAAAATTGCAAACAATTCATAGAACTTGATGACGAGAATCTTTCTTATCATTGCAATGATAAGAATGACGATGAAGTTGGGGAGGATTCGAATCCCAAAGAGACCTTGAGTCTTAATTTAGAAACCGAATCGCTTGTTGCTGTTTCTGACCCTTCAATCTCCATTATCCACATCATGAATTCGGTTGGAAATTATCTCCCGGGACTTTTCCAGGCAATTGTATTTGCAGCTGAGAAACACAAGAACCAAAGACGAAAGGATCCAGAGAAAACTCCTTATATTAATCATCCACTTGGTATGATCAGAATAATTTTATCTATGTTTACTAAAAATAAATAATGTTTATTCCTTTTATGTAAATAATTGTAATTTAAT
The DNA here is from genome assembly GCA_034687125.1 of Neelides folsomi. Taxonomy (NCBI): domain Eukaryota; kingdom Metazoa; phylum Arthropoda; class Collembola; order Neelipleona; family Neelidae; genus Neelides; species Neelides folsomi. Next base: position 27,644 of record JAQGBZ010000519.1, read on the forward strand.
TGTGTATATTTTAATCTTAATTTTAATGTCATTATCATATTCTTCAGGTGTTGCCGATATCCTTGTGAGAGAAGGAGAAATCGAGGATTTGGAAATTATTCAAGCAGCAATTCTTCACGATACCGTTGAAGACACCGATACAACTCTTGAGGAAATTAAAGCTCAATTTGGAGACAAGGTCAATAAACTTCAATAAATTGAGATTTAACAATTTCTGATTATTCTTATTTTAAGTAAAGCATGTTTAATAAATCTAATCTTAATTAGGTTGCCGAAATCGTTGGAGAGTTAACTGATGATAAAAGTTTAAAGAAAGAAGAGAGGAAGGCTCTGAGAATTGTGAATGCTCCCAAGAAATCCTACGCGGCTCAAGTTATCGGAATGGCCGATAAATTGCACAACCTTCGAGATCTAAAAAGAGTTCTTCCTGATGGATGGACGGAGGAGAGAAGAGATGAATATTTTAAGTGGGCTAAGGAAGTCGTCAAATTCTATTACGATGCGAATCCTCAACTTTCTCAACTGCTCCAGTCGTTATTCGCAGAACGCGAATTCTATTTATCATCTCAACAAACCTAATTTATTTCTGTTTTTTACATTGTTTTTTAAAGGGGCACCATTTCTAACGCCCCAGAAAATTTTTAAATGTGATATAGCCAAAATGACTGGCTAAGGTCAGTCTTCAGTGACACATAGAAAGGATAAGACCTCTTTAATTCGAACTTTGGGGCTTAATGATACATTGACTTAATAGAAACTAAATCCTGAACATTTATAAGCTATTTCATTTTTGTATTTGCTATACTACCCCACTTGCTATTGCTAGGACTTCAGGCTCGCCATAAAATAATCAATTATATAACCTAATCAATTAAATAAATAAAAGTAAATAAAAAAGTAAAAAATTAATTGTATTTAAATTATTTTATCGCTCCAATTACAGGCTCTGATAAATTTGATTGTTTCAATACTCACCTCATAGACTTATCATTTTACAGTATTTAATATCCTCTATCAGTACTATCATCTAAATGAGTCAAGTACTTATAATGATAATAGGGAATATTTTATTATTTATTCATCACCATCGCAACTCACAGTTAGAGTTAATAATTAATATAAAATTCCAATCCAATTATATTTTATATGTTGTTTAGCTCAAACTCATCTTGAAAGTTTTACATCTTATGCTTATAAATATAAATTGTCTACTCAAATACTAATTATATAGTAATGGCTTCTCCCGATTCTCTCTCACATATGTAAAAGTAAATAAAAAAACTCTTCAAATAGCATGAGTTTTTTATTCAATAAATCAATTGAAAGCTAATGGCGTAATTAACACTGCAATATTGTTTTGATTAAGATTGATCCAACCATTTGACACAGAATCAAAAAATGGCCATGTACTCGAGTTCTTTCCTTCTTTAAAGTTCCACATGAACCATCCAGCAGCTTGTTCGTAAACTCCGATTTGCTAGCGAGCAAAGTCAACTTGATTTTGGCATTTTGTCGGCGTTGCAAGGGACCATTCCCCCACAACGGTCAAAAGCTTCGCATTGGATTGTTGGAGCGGAGCAATGTGATTGCATGGATATGCAGCTTGTTCCTCGCTAGTCATGTTTTTTAATTTGGGCTCAAAAACTTGATACAAATGAGTGTCGAGCATCATGGAATTATGAGAATCCTCTGCCAAGTAAAACCAATTAGCAAAACTTATAAATGCGTCGTGAATGGCAACAACGACAGTTGGATTAAATTGCCGAACATTGTAAAACCTCGAATCCAAAACTACATAGTGCATTTAATACACAGGAAAAATTGGGTAGTGTGTGGTACATGCTGAAAGTGAAATGAACCAAATTGAACTTAATGTTAAAAGAGACCAGCATTAAAATGGTGATATAAATATCGATATTATCATTAATTTTTTTAATTAGTTAATAATTAACCAAATAGCATGCAAAATTACAATTAAATAAATACCACAGTTTGGAAAATGTGATAGTTAAAGTGGAAATAAAAATTAAATTATTAATTGATATAAAAACGCCGCACATTTTTTATTACCAGCAATTTGCGTTCAAAGAAAACTAACAATTGAAAAAATTATTAGGTATTAATTATAAACAAATAATATATTTTAGATGTACGCAATTTGGCTAATTTTACTTAAAGGGTGTTTTTACGGTGCAAAGTTGATTATAAAATTACTTGTACAGTTGTTGTACATTGAAAATGGAACAAGCAAAATCAAACGTGGTTTGTGGTTTTTCCTTATTAAATTTCTCCTTATCTATTCTGTATATTCAACGGGATAAATAAATATTCATCTTTATGGTTTCATTTCAGATTAAGACTAATACCGAGTATTTAAACAAAAAGTAAAGACCATTATTGTTATCACCATCATTAAGGCAAGAAACATTAAGTATGTAAAGGCTGGTATTCTTCCTTATTTTTTTCAGATTATATTATTCTCTTTGCCATGTGAATAATTTCAAACTTTAATTGTCTGTAATTTGCCGGACAATAAATTCACTTTCATTCGTTCATTCATTGTAATCACCGTATCACCATCATATTAACTTTACATCCATAAATCTATATAAACTATTTAATATTAATTTTACAAATATGAACATCTTTAAATATCGTTTCTTTTCCTAGCCATTCTTGTAATATTAAATATATCCAGAAATTTTTTATTATTTAATCAAAATGTTCAAAATTAAAATTTTATTTAATAATAGATCGAATGTAAGGGTTTTAATTCCGTCACGGGCGTCACATTTTCTCCTTATACAAAGAAAGGAGTCAATTGGGACCAATATAGTTATGAGGATATCAAAGCTCAATTGAACACCATTGGATCAAAATTCAAATGGATTTCGACTTACAGCATGGGAGTTAATCGTAAATTACATTAGTTTTTAATTGAATAATTATTGTATCATTTAACGTTTAAGACTAAAATTATTGGGAAGAATCTCCATGATAAAGCATAGATTTTCCATGGATGTTTTCCTATTTTCCATCGTGTAGTATCGAAAGTATTTTTTCTTATGGTGAGATACCATTTAGTATTCGATACAAATCTTGGCTAACATTCAGTTACTCTGCAAAAATCATGTAGGTATTAAAACCATGGTTCTCTCTTATATGGTGACTCCATGGTGCACCAGATTCATTACGTATCCAGTGGTTCTCATTGCCATCATGGTGAGCTTTTCAGTGAGTGAATTTCACCATGATGAAGTGAAGGTGATAAAAGATCAATGTGGTAAATTCCCTGGTGAATTCTGGTCGTTTTTTGGTTTTTGACTTTATGGAGTCATCCACTGTGAGGGTTGTGAGTTTACTTTGGATGCTGAAGGCACTATGGAGTTGGTTAGATTTAAGCTTCATTGGTTTCACTAGGAGTTTTTTATGATTTCATTTTGAGTAAATCATGGTGAGAAGATCAACATTTTGAAAATCATGGGGTACGTGGTGAAAACTGGTGTGCATCATAGAGTCACCATAGATGAGATGGGAAATGGAAAATTCATGCTTCACAATATAGACTCCATCATGATTTACCAGGAAGTGTCCAATAGGTAAATTCACTGTTTTAATAGTTTCATTTTTAAAATTTTATGGAATTTAACTAATTTTCACATCTATAGAATGGAATAAAAACAAAAATTGGTACGAAGCTGATGGGAATTGTTTAATTGCAAAAGCAGCATCGGATTTGAACCAAGGGAATAACACCCAATTGAAAGTGTCCATCGGAATTTACCAAAACGAAGTCGATTCGTCAATTGAAAATAAAGAGATTGAAAACGCGTTCAAGGCAGCCTCAGATGCAAATGAACGGTCTCCAGGGACCGTGTGGGGAATTGTTTTCACAAGCCAATACATCACCAATACCAACACGGCCAATCGAGTTTTGCAAATGATCCAACAGAATAAAAACAGAGGGATAAGGGTCGGGACGCGGGTTCACGTTTGTGGGATTATCACCGACGAGGGAAATCCAATTCAGCCAATTTTGGTCAAAATTGCCAGGGAATCTCATTTCATCATGTGCAACATGTATCCAGCAACACATGATTGCCAAGCTCAAGTAAATTAAATTAAATATGATAATATAATAATAAAATGAGAATTAAATATTAATTGATTAAATTAATTAAAAATTAAAATAATAAATTGTATAATTTATATTTTGTATAATAAATTAAAAGTGCTTAAAATTATTTCTAATAAAAATTTATTTTTTTTAAAGGATGAAGGTGTGAGAAGATCAATTTCTGGGATTGGAAACTTGTTTTTACAATTCAAAAAAAAATTTCAGAGCTACAATTCCGAATTAGAAGTGATGATTGGAGAAACCGGATGGGCTTCTGAAGGGCCGACTTTCAATCGTTGCCCAAACAACGTTGAAAACATGAAGAATTTTTGGTGGGGGATGGCAGAATGGGGGCGGCAGAACAATGTCAAGATTCACTTCTTCGAGGGAATTGACGAGCCTTGGAAAGGAGGAGAAGAAGGAGAAAAGCATTTTGGATGGTGGTTCAGAAATGGAAATCAATTTCCGCCGAATCTCGTGGAAAAAGTTGCCAATGAAAATGTTCAAAATTCTAACCAAGTAATTGAAGAAGAAACCACTTGTGTTTTATGCGGTCCACTCATTGCTACAGGCGGAGTTTTATTCACGGGATTTATCATTTTATTTTTATTTTGGATGTATTTTCGTCACAAAAAAGTAATGATTTTGAATTTATACCAATTAAAATTAATTTTACTTTTATAAGATATTTCTCTAATAATCTTAATATATCTGTACATAGGTACCTTAATTTACTTACGGATTAATATATATTAATCAAATATTTGAAGCAAAAATATTTGTTGCTTCAAATATTTGTATTTTTAAAATCACCCTTTACAACACAGCACGAGCTTACAATTAGTAAATTAACTAAAAGCGAAATTAAAGAATTCCTAAGTGGGGTTGAAGATATAATATCCAACAAAAATATTTATGAGAATAAGCCGTTTGATAAAAATTATGAAGTTTCGGAAAGTCAACTTATAACAGGCAAACATATAATAAAGGAGAGTATTCACTTAGTATACCTAACTGGGCTTCTATGTTAAAAATGTTTTAAATTTTATTTATTTTTTAAATTAATACTATGGAATGAAATTTAAATGATTTTTATATGAAATCAATAGATTTTGACATTAAATATGCATTTTATTCTGACTAAAAAGAAGAAGCATTAAATTCTTTATAAAGTATTAGTTGGTATTAAGTATGTATGTAGATGAAAGAACAGTACAGTAACTTATAAATGAATCTTCATAAAGGTGAATTCGTTGGAATATCTGGAAATAAAACGAATTACATTACCTAAATATTCCTTTTAAAAATTCGTATCATATGTTTTACGAGTTTATTATAAAATAATTGTGTATTACCCTAATTAACAAAAAGTTGATCAATTTGGTTTGAAGCTGTGAGTATTCTCATTTTGGTGAGCGTCCTTCGTGGCTTCAACAATTCCAAATTGTAACGTCCAATTCCCAAGAACCAAACTAGCGCCGTGACATGCGAACATGTTCCAAGAGTTCTCAACCCAACCTTGCAGGAGCAATAGTTTCCGACTATTGCTTCATTTCCTTCAACGTCTTTTTCAAATTGAACAAAAACTTTGTTTTCTCGCCCCAACAAATCGTGAAGTTAACATGAAGAGATTTGTAATGAAATTGTGAGTTCATCATTCTTAACGTTCATTTTGCAGTATTCAATGGCTTGCTTAGTTTGATATGTTTCCAAGAGTGAAAAGTTTCATATCCATGTCGTCGAGTCTGGGAAATTGGGCCAAGTACTCCGTTGAGCAAACTCTCCAGTCTTTTTTTAACAAACGTTTGTTCTCAAAAATGGGTTGTAGGATATTTGTGTTATTGTAGCGTTCAAGTGCCAGGTCAGCAATCATTGTGGGAATTGGTGAGTCGTCAAACAATTTAGGGCTAAATGTGTTGATCAGAGCAGCACCAATCCTTACAAACAACGTCAGTTTTTCCTTTTTCACATAGGGCATTTCGATGACGGAATTTAACAGTCCCCACTTTTTTAATCTGGTATTTGAAGACTCCACCATGGTCATGCCGGGTCATAGTCACCTTACGAGTTGAATTGGCTTCAAGAGTAGTGAATTGTGTTTGACCCTTTTTAATCAGTGACTGCATTGAATTTTTGAATTTCTTGAGCTGATAATTTCACTTTATCTTTCATGATTTTGATTTGCTTCAAAGAATTTTGATCAAACAATTTGTCAACATTGAGGTGATGACGGCAAGTTCTGTTTTTGAGAGGAATAAATATTCTCTTGAAATTCCACAATTGCAAGATTTCTTCTTTCGGAATTTCACATCTTCCGTTTTTTTTGCAAATGAAATAATGAGACTCTGACTTGTAACATGAATTTAGCTCAAGGTAAATGGATTTGGGATCTTCATAATCTTGAGTGCTTTGATTTTGGCTTTCTTTGATTTTATCCTCATCATTCTCAAACCCAGTTTCTTCTATCTCAAAATCAATTGACTCATCATCTGTCATTTCTTCTTCTTCCTAAAAGTGTATAAAAATTAGTTGAAATATTCATAATAATTTCATTTTAACATAATTTATTTGATATATAAAACGAGTAAAACATAATTAATCTACCTCGTCAGTAAATTGAATAATTTTGCCCTTATGTAATCCAGTGCAATTAAGCCGTTCTTTTCTTTGATTTTCATAATTCATCATTGAAATTGACGTTGAAGGTATTGAATAATTATAATGGACAAGTTCATCTAAATGAAGTTCACAGTCTTGTTTACGGTAGATTTTGAGATGAATGACCTTTGGCGATTTTAAACGACTCATCAATTCACAAATTCTCCCTATTAAATTGTATTGAAGCTTTTTCGATTTAATGAAAAATTCATCACTGGAAAAATGTAGCTGAAACAAAATAAATTATATTTAATTATGTACACTTTTGTAAATTAATATTTAACCGTTTAATTTATGTAAATGTGTATTTATTAATGCTATGTCTTCAATATAATTTTCATTTAAAGATTTTAAACCTCGTATTTCTTCATAAGATAACTCCAAGACATGAGTGAGAAAAGTGATGTGAAATGATTATTTGATTCATGAATTGTTTCTAAAAATGTTACAAGTGAAAATTGAATTTTAAGATTGAAATTCGTAATATTTTTAATTAGTAATTATTAATGATATTTATTTGCTCTAGGCTTCAGTAACCATCAATTTTCCCAACATGGTATTTATTTTATTCAACTCTCCATAAAATTGTGTATATGATAAATGCTAAAACTCAGGGGAACTTTTATGAGAAGTGCTTTTGTATTCTTCGTACATTTAACTTGTCATCTAATTACATACATTTGTGACCCTAGCGGCTAGATTTTTTCTTAGTACTTACAATAATTTTCCCAATATGAAATTTATATATGTTAATCTAGGCACAATTGAGAATAGATTTTCAAAATATCAAGTTCCAAACTTTATGCTAATATTATGAAAAATATCTTTATAAATCAGCCCAGATCTCATATCTAATGCATACTCTCCTTTGGTTTAAAAACAGTAATTTAGTTGATATGATTTTTACCTCAGGAATTTTTTATATATTTTTTAAACCATTAATTGAAGTATTAGTAATTTTAATATTTAATACACTAGATAAAGGTAAAATTTTGGGTGAAGGTGAATTCGGAACCGTTTGTAAAGGCGAATTAATGGTAAATAATGCCAAGTGTGAAGTGGCGGTGAAAACTCTTAAGGAAAACATTGATGCTTGTTATTTAAAATCTATTTTATCTGAAATAAAAATTATGCAATACATCGGCACCCATCCAAACATTATTGGATATTTTGGCGCAAATACTAAAAATTTGAAAATTGGTAAACTTGTTAATGTTGCAAATCATAAATTGCTGATTCAAATTTTTATAAAAATTTAATTTATTAGTGATATACATAGTACATACTAGTGATATTTAATTTTATGTTAAATTTTTAATTAAAGGAAAAATATGTGTTGTTGTCGAATTTTGTAAAAACGGAAGCTTAAAAGATTATATGTTTAAAAATCGAGCATTTTACGTGGAGAAATTTAAGTCAAAGAACAAAACTGAAATTGCTCCCTTTCTAATATCATTTTTTAATTGGAGTTGTGAAATAGCCAAAGGCATGGCATTTTTAGAAAGCAAAAAGGTCATTTCATGTTACAGTTCTAAATGAGATAAAATCATCTATATATTTGAATAAATTAATACCTATCTTACTTATTGTATCTTTAAATGAATAAACATTAATCAAATTAAATTAAAATTTATGAAATACAGGGTGAAAAGAGATTATAAAAACGCCTGGTTAGTCCTTCTTTTCTTGCATATAACATTAGTTAGCGGGAAAAGTTTAGGCGGGATGTCCTTCATAGGACTTTGTTTTCATTATAATATACCTACTTCTTGTAATTTTATAAA
>JAQGBZ010000520.1:0-36135 GCA_034687125.1 Neelides folsomi
CCATATCCACCACCTAATAATCCTCCACCATATCCACCACCTAATAATCCTCCACCATATCCACCACCTAATAATCCTCCACCATATCCACCACCTAATAATCCACCACCATATCCACCACCTAATAATCCAAATCCTGCACCTCCAAGCCCAGCACCTAAACCTGCTCCAAGTCCTCCAACGAGTCCTCCCCCATATCCCAATCCACCCAAACCAGCTCCAAGTCCTAAACCTGAACCACCTCCCAATCCCATATAATTATTGTTCCATCCTCCGAGTCCTGCTCCTAATAAACCCATATAAGTGGAGCTGTACGGTCCAGCATATCCACCAAATCCTCCATATCCCATACCTCCCATTCCAAGTCCTCCCAATCCAGCTCCCAAACCTGCTCCAAGTCCCAAACCAACACCACCAAGGCCTCCTCCATATCCTAAACCACCAAGACCTGCTCCAAGCCCTGCACCTAAACCAAGTCCAACTCCACCAAATCCTCCCATTCCATATCCACCATATCCTAACCCACCCATTCCATATCCACCCATCCCATATCCGCCCATCCCATATCCACCCATCCCATATCCGCCCATCCCATATCCACCAAACCCATCAAATTCATCAAATTCCCCATATCCACCGAATCCACCCATCCCACCAAACCCTCCGCCATATCCACCAAACCCTCCACCATATCCGCCACCGTATCCTCCACCAAATCCTCCTCCATATCCTCCAAAAGGTCCGCCGAATCCACCACCATAAGACATCATTGGCCCACCGAATCCTCTAAGTCCTTGGGATTGAGCTTGAGATTGTCCTCCAACGATTCCTCCAAATGGTCCACCAGCAGCAATGCCCTGAGACTGAGCTTGAGATTGTCCGCCAGTAATTCCTCCTGCGATTCCTTCAGCTTGAGCTTGGGCTTGCCCTCCTGCTACTCCGCCGAACGGTCCACCTGCTGCCAAGCTTTGGGATTGAGCTTGAGCTCCTCCGGCGGAAACTCCACGATGGCCATGATGAGGCCCAAGAAGATGGACTAAAAAATTAAATTAAAAAATTTCAACTTTGGATCTTTGAATCTTTGAATTAATTACATAATATTTGGCTAATAAATAATATTTTTGATATTTTACCTCTGGCAGTGGAAATCCCGACGAGGGCGAAGATTAAAAAGATCGGCTTCATTTTTTGTTATACAATAACAAGTGAAGTTTCCAATTCTTCTATTTATAATTTTTCGACTTTCTATTCACAATTAATTTATAATGTAAATGGTAATTAAATGGAAATTATTTTTATCACCTTATTGGATATTAAATTTCTATTTTAATTAAAGCTTGAGAATTAATCATTTAGTACAAGTACAATTCATCATGTAATCGCTTTAATTATGCTTCATTATATAATTTTGGTAATTATTATTGATTTTATGATTCTATAATCTTTTTAATGGCCCATGTGGCGATTATTTAAAATTTTGGTCTAATTTTAATTATGTATCAATTCTTTAATGTTATATTGCTTATTATTTATCATTATATCATCAAGTATGTATTTTAAAGCAATAGCTTAATTCCATCATCGGGTTTTAATAAAATTTATGATGATTTGGAGTAAATATTTATTAAAATATAGACATTTTTAGTTATAAACGAAGAAAATTTTGAATTAACAATTTTATTTTACCATTTCACTTGAATTTACTACATATATGTTGTTTAACATTTTTATTTACATTATGTAATTTATAACTGGCTGACATTGAGTTTTATGAATAAAAATATTGGAATCAGAATTTTTAATTTTTGAATACAAGAAAGTCGAAGATCTTAACGGATTGGGCTAATTCGCCTTTGGGAAACGTTTTAGCAAACCAATTAATTAGAGCGTAAGAATTATGATTTCCAAAAAATTGTTTTGGTTTCATGACAAGGTGAAATCGTACTTTTTAATTCCGTGGGTTGTAAATTCCCCATTGTCATTTTCTAATTCATTTAATGAATTAATTCCCAAATAAAATTCTGGTTGTCCTTTTGACCAACACATTTTCTGGATTTTGATTTCGAATTTGGTTAATTTCTTCAAAATATCCCATAAACAAAGAAAGGATAAATGAGAAGTTGAAAGTCACATTGATTATGGTATCTCCCAATATGGATTTTATGCTTTGTGAGATTTGGCCCGAGTGTTTTAAATGCTGTGCAATATTGCATAAGTTTTTTATTGACTTCATTTTCCATTTCTTCATCTTCCCACTCCAAATCAAAGCAAATATTTTCGAAACTGAGACTTTTTAAACTATTCCAAGGAAGTGGAGCCGACGAGTCCGAAACATTAGGGATATTCCTTGTTGAGAATCCCTCTACATTTGGAAATTCCTCTGCGATTTCCTTTAAGATCCCAAATGAAAATGGTTCCATCTCTTCATAATTAACTTTGAGAATCTTGACGTTTTTGAATCCCGATGGAATTAATTGAACCATTAAGTCGCTTCTAAAACTATCAAAGGATAATTCCAAATGCTCGAAGTTGCTTGGAATGTCAGTGAAGTTGCGGAGAAAATTCACTCGGTTACGACTGGACAATTCGGTTGACCTAAAACTATTAAATATTATTTAATGATAACGTTTTGTAATTAAACAAAGTATGAAAAATAATATATTTTATTATTCTTACCTAATGTATGTAGTAATATCAATTAAGGATAATAATAATAATATTTTATAATATAAGTAATAAATTAAATATTTTAAATAACTTACGAATACTTTTCATGGATTTCAAGCTTTTCGATTTAAGCTTCTCAAAACTTTTCTTGGTGAGATTTTGACTATTGGCAAAATTAAAGCTTTGAATTTGATTTCTTGGCGGCTCGTACTGAACAATTGAGAAATTTCTAACTTTGGGGGCGTTGTTCGAAATGGACAAGAGGACTTTTGGCAAAACAAATCCAGCATCAAATTCACATCGGTAGTCTGTTCTTAATTCAACTCTGTTAAGATTTGGACTAAATTTCATGATTTTTTCCGAGAGGAAAAAACAAGTCTCGAGATCTTCTTTTGTATTCCAACAAATGAAAAATTCGACGGTTCTCAACGAATTCAAATTTTCGTTTTTGTACATTTTGTTGGGATTTTTGACGCCATTCAAAGGCGGGAAATTCGAAGGAAAAACAACATCATTGAAGCCAAAAATCACAAGATTTTTCATGTAAGCAAATAATGTTTTCTCAATTTCAATGATAGGAATCCAAACAAGTCCGTTAGGGATATCCTCGTAAATATTTCTGCCTGTCGAAGAGATCCAAAAGAAGAGTTGAAGACTTTTGGTTGAATTAACAATTAACAAATCTTTCGAAATCTTGAATTTGACCTTTGATTTCAATTAAATACCAGGCAAACGAGTCGTAAAATGGACATTTCGATTCGCTGAAAGTTTTAACAAATTTATCAATTTTTTCTCTCGAAGTTAAATAAAGAGGTTTTTTGAGTGCAATGGATTTGCGAATGATCTGGTCAGTTTTATTTTTCCAAAGCGAATTCAGAGTTCCAATTAAACTTTCATCATATGAAACGAATTTGAGAAATTCATCCATCACCTTCGAAATAAATACTTATTGTTTATTGATAATTTCAACAATAATTAGACAAATAGCTTTAATTATAGATCATTTAATTATTTAATTAATTTAAAATTTATATTTTTAATTGAATAAACAATTTTATTTTTAACAACTTGTTTTTGTTTAATGATTTAATTAATTACAAATGTATGTATGTGTCAAGATATCAAAAATGATATAATAATGTATAAAATACCAAATCAATCATCATTGGATTTTCCTCATGTACAAATATTAATTCTCTCTGGGACATCTTAATCCGCAAGTTTTGTTCATTGACTGCTTGGGGCAGAAATTTTGAATTCGATTTAAATTATAAAAAACTTTAACTACTCCATAATTTATACTTAAAAGTGTTAAAAGCTTTAGCTTTAAGACTTTTAAACTTTCTTATACATTATGTTTATTTTATTTATTAAATTATATTCAATTTATTGATAATATTTGTTTATCAATAAATCTATAGATACGTATACATAACTTGAAGATACATGCTGCTTCATGATACTCCATGGAGCACTCCATGGCTCAATGCAATTTTTAATGTAAATTTCCATATACCAAGACTCAATGGTTTAGGTTAGGTATTAAAACAATATAAAAAAGTAACATAATATACAATTATATACAATTTATAATAATTCGTCAAATAATATTTATTATCTTGAGAAGAGCTTAATAATAAAAACTACTAAACTAACGATACAGTTGGACGTTGGGATGTATTAGAAACATTTTGATAAAACCACAATCTTTCAAGTGAGGCTTTAAGGAATTATGCTCAAAGTTAATATAAAAATGTTTTTAAATCCTCATAATTTTAATTGAGTTTCAATTGTAAGTTGGTGCGTTTAAAAAATTTCGTTTATTTCATATTTAAATTAAATTAATATTTAATTACTTTTACTTACATAATCCAATTAAGAGACTTGATTGTGATTGATACAATCTTATTTGATTGTAAATTATTGGAAAGGACAAATAAAAAGAATGGAAGCTTTGAAAAAAGAAGAAACAATTCGTCTTCGAAATCAACTTTTCCCGTATTTTATTCACAAATTTTTTAAAATATCGTAATTTTAATTATATTTATGTAAAATATTTAACATTTTGAATGCTCTATAGACCTTCAACTCCATTATTTTATCGAGACGACCCAATTAAAATTGTGAAAGGAAAATGGCAATTTTTATATGATGAAAATGGGAAAAGATTTTTAGATTGCGTCAACAATGTGGCTCATGGTAAAAAAAAGTCATTTAAAATTGTAATAATTTATTAAGGGTAAGATTAATAAAGTTTAAGTTTATATATTTTTTCTTTTAATCATGATCATGAGTATTTATTAAAAAATATTTAAGTTGGTCATTGTGAAGAACGCGTTCTACAAGCAGGAATTGGCCAAATGTCCACTTTGAATACAAATCTTCGTTTCTTACACGATGAAATCATCAATTGTGTTTTAAACCTCAAAAGTTTGTTTCCGTCTCCTCTTGAAGTTGTTTATTTTGTCAATTCTGGATCAGAAGCAAATGATCTTGCTTTGAGACTTGCATTGTCCCATACCAAAAGAAAAGAAATCATCACACTGGATCAGTTAGTTGAATAAATATTTATTGATCTGAAAATCCCCCAAATTAAGAAAAAATTAAATTAAATTAAATTTTTATATAATAAATTGCAATTTTTACCTTTTAGTGGATTTTACGGACATACTATCGCCACAAATAAAATTTCCCCTTATAAATTTAATCTTAAAGACAATGGGATTAAATCCAAGCATTTGCATGTTGTAAGTATTAACTATTAACCAAATCTAGCCTAAGTTATCCTAAAAAATTAATAATAAAAGTTAAATTATAGAATTTGTTTTAAGGCTTCTTGTCCGGATTCATACAGAGGGAAATATACAGACCGGGACTACACTGAAGAACAATTATGTGAAAAATATGCAAAAGAGGTTGAAGAACTTTGCGCCAAAATCAAACCAGGTTGTTTTATCTCTGAAAGTCTTCAAAGCTGCGGCGGACAAGTCATTTTCCCAAATGGATATTTGAAACGTGTTTGGACTGCTGTGAAAAATGCAGGGGGTGTTTGCATCGCAGATGAAATTCAAACAGGATTTGGGCGCGTTGGCCCATGGTGGGCTTTTCAATTAGGGGGAAACGACATCGTCCCAGATATTGTCACATTAGGGAAACCAATGGGAAATGGTCATCCTGTTGCGGCTGTTGTCACCACGTGGGAAATTGCTAAAAGTTTTTCATCTGTTCAGTTTTTTCCTACGGTAAGGAACGGTTGAAAAAATAATATTATTATTTCATTGTTTATCATTGCAAAATTCAAGGTTTATTTGACCGCAAAAAGCTGCAAAATGGGATAAGTGTTTAGCGAAGAAACTTAGGCGAATTGAATATTGAATGGAGATTAAAAATATTTTTTAATTTAAGGTTTTTAATCAACAATTATTAATTGTAATATTATTTGTGCGTAGTATGGAGGAAATCCTGTGTCTTGTGCGGTGACTAACGCTGTGATTCGAGTCATCGAGGAAGATAACCTGAGAGATAAAGCTGTCAGAATTGGAAAAGCATTGATGGATAAGTTGGAGAAATTAAAACTCGACCATTGTGTTATAGGTCATTTGGTCAATATTGATTTAATAGAAACTCACAAATTCCTTAAATTTAACAACAAATAATTCGTCATGTCTGGTCCTGATCATATCCAATTCTTACATTTAAATACATGATGCAATGCCTATAAGTATATCTTTTATAAAAATTAATATTAATATTAATTTAATACTCGTAATAAACGTTTTAACTTGAGTATTTGTATTACAGCTAATATTTCCAAAATAGAATGCTTACCTATGTAATATTACCCTTGTTATATAAAAGTAGGGACTTTATTAGTTAACGCGACATGACACATATTCGATATAATTTTCTGTCAACACTGACTAACCAGTTTTTAAACTCTTTACTATTTGCTTAACAAATTTACAATGGAATTTTTCACACATTAATTCTAATATTTAACAGGTGACGTGCGGGGTCGAGGGCTTTTCATTGGAATTGACATCGTGGTGAACAAAGACAAGCGGGAACCAGATCCTTCAAAAGCTCAACAAATCCTCAATAAAATGAAGGACCATTCAATTCTTCTCTCCACTGACGGACCCTTTAAGAACATTTTGAAAATAAAGCCGCCAATGATTTTTAACGAAGAAGATGCAAATTTGCTCGTTTCCACATTGGATCATGTTTTAACTCATGAAATTCCAAAATTATAATTATTTTCATTATTAGAATAAATCAAACCCAAAAACTGGTTTTTAAAAATAAAAGTTTTTCCAATTCGTCATTTCCTTATTGTAAGCATTTGGTCATTTCATTTCCAATTCAAATTTTTCTAAATTTATGTTCTGCGAAGCTTCATGAATAATCCTCCCGGGGGTTGGAGAAGGCGTTTACGAATATATCTTTTAAGCACACACGGATGCGATTATCTTTGACCATTATTTATTCAAATTTTGTATATAAATGCAGATCATAAATTCTCATTCATTCATTTATTTAACTTCAGTGAGATAAGTTCCACTCTGCTGAAAATATTTCAAAACTATTAATGGAAATTATTTATATCGTGTAAAGGCCATTAAAAATAAATATTTATTTATATAAATTCCATATAACTAATTTTTCCTTCCTCGTAAACGAGTTTTTAATTTTTAGTTCTTTGGAAAAATTGAGCCACATTAAGGATAAGCCCACAAGTCTTATATATTAAGAAATTAAGATAAGGAAGGGGAGCAAACAAAGTTGGAAATAGCTTCGGTGAACCACAGGAAGGAAAAGTGGACGGAGAAGCTCAATTAAATTTCAGGGCCATTGTGATTAATACTAATTAAATAAATAGCTTTGAGAAACAGGCACATTAGAGAGTTGTCATTACAGCTCCTTTAATTCAACACTCTCTCCCCATTCATACAGAATTAGTATTTCTTTATTCTTTTCATTGCGTTAGATTTTTAATGCAATTAATATTTGACTATAAATCAAACCACAGAAATTAATAAATATTAATGTGATTCAAATTACAATTTTATTAGCTTTGAGTTTGATTTTAAAAATATTTAAGAGTTATAAAAATATATATTTGTTTATTGCCCTGAGGGGCAGAAAAGATTTTAAAAAATGGTTAGAAAATGGGGTTTTATTTTCCTCTTTTTGTTCGTGGATGTTCGAGGAGACACTCCTATAAAATATTCAAATAGTTCCGCTGAAGGACTCATCACATTTCTTGCCTCTTCAACTTTGACCCGAAATCGACCTTATTTAGTCGTTGTGTCAGTGGGCGATGGAGCCAAAGAACCAGTCAACATTAAAATCGACATCACTTCCCGGATTCTCAATTCTTATGCTCCACCCACGGAGTCGACAACGACCCCGCCGCCAGTTAAGATTTATGGATCGGAAAGATTTTCACTTGAACCCTCACAGTCCAGATCTGTTAAAATTATGCTCAGAGGACTCACAGTCGACGAGAATTCTCCAGGGGAAACAATGTTGGCCCTTAAAGTGTCAGCCACTGGAGGAATCAAATTCGAAGAAGAATCGGATTTGACCATTGAGGAAAAAAGTAATTCTCTTCTGATCCAAACCGATAAACCTCTGTACAAGCCGGGCGAAGTTATTCGAATGCGAGTTGTCAATTTGGACCGTGGGATGAAACCAGTAAAGAAAAATGATATTGAAGTGAATATCAAAGATCCGACCGGGGCTATTATGAAGATTTGGAAAAATGCTGAAATGAAAAATCTTGGGCTCTTTTCAGATAAATTCAAATTATCTCCAGAGCCGAATTTAGGTAAAAAAAATTTTTATTGCAAAACTTACTGCAAAAGATGTACTTATTTCTAAATTGGTAAATTATGAGAACATTTATAATTTTGTATTATTTTATTTATTTAAAATGACTTAATTAATAATTATAGATAAAACTATAATATTTTCATAAACTAAACTTTTTCTTGAATAATTAGAGATATGTGTAATGTTACTTCTGTCAATTACATAGATAATTTATTCTTATCATTAAAATATTTACTAATTTAAAATTGGCGCATTAAATAGGCCACTGGACGATTGAAGCCACTTCAGGAAAAGAAACAGTTTCAAGAAACGTCCTCATCTCCGAATACGTTCTACCCAAATTCAAAGTTGAACTTCTTCTCCCGCCCTTTGCCACTTTCAACGATTCAAAAGTGACTTTACGAGTGAAGGGAAGTTACACCTATGGAAAAAGCGTCAAAGGAAACGTCGTTGTTTCGGCCATTGGTCCCGAAAGCTATAATTACATATGGCGGGGATCGTCCTACGAAAGACCGCCACAAATCCGTGTGGACAAAACGGTTACTTTAGAAGACGGTGTAGCCTCGCTGACCTTCGACCTTGCACAAGATCTCAAGGTCAAGGACGACACGGAATACATACAGCAGAAGGAAGTGACCTTTAAGGCAATTCTCACCGAGTCGGCCACCGGACTGATGGAAAATGACACCAAAACTTTTACAGTTTACAGATTCCCTTACAAAATCGAACACATTTCCCGAACAGAAGAATACAAACCCGGACTTCCCTACCAAATGACATTTAAGGTTGACAAACAGGACGGAACTCCCTTGATGGAATCTGACCCTGAAGCTCTCAAAATCCGACACGGGTTTTCTTACGATAAACCCGGGTCTTTCATGACAAGAGCTATCCCAAAGAATGGAATTGTAACTCTGACCTTTATACCTCCGACCAATGACCTGATAAATGTCAACGGAATTGAAATTACTTACAAAGGACTCAAACAGACTTTTTACCCTGGCGGTCGAGCTACGTCCATATCTGACACTTTTATTCAACTCACTTTGAAAAATGAAAAATTAAAGGTCAACGACACTGCTGAGGTCATGGTCAAATGTACACGGGCTTTCAATTCTCTTCGATATATTTTGACCTCAAAGTCGGAGATTTTGAAATCGAATATTGTAAAGTTCAAGGAAACTTTGGACCATCAGAATTTAAGCGTTCAGCTTCCACACGCTGCAGCGCCACATGCTTTCCTGTTGATTTATTTAAATGTTGCTGATGCTGACAATGAAGTCGTGGCGGATGTTTTGGATCTGCGACTTGACGGGGCTTTGGAAAATTATTTGAATTTGAGTTTGACCAAAAATGTGTTCAAACCAGGAGAGAGCTTGGAGATTCAGATGGAGACAAAGGAAGATTCAATTGTGGCTTTGAGAGGAATTGACCAATCTGTTTTGTTACTCAAAGAGGAAGATTCTGATTTGACGATGAACATGATAACACAAGAACTTGATGTAGTGTTGATTAAATTTTTAAATAATATTTATGTTAAATCAACATTTTATTATTTGAGATAGCTTTTGTTGTAATTCATTATTAGATGTATAGGACAACTAATTAAGCTATGTAATAATAATATTTTTTGAAATTCTGTTTTAGAAATATGATCACAATCATTATGGATTTTCACGTGGCGCTGGAATGTCGTTCAATAAAGCTGGAATCCTCATCATGACGAATGGAGCATTAGAGAAGAACGTAAGATATCGGCCATATGCCAGAAGAAAGTTTAAGGGTGGATTTAAACAGAGAGGGGGATTCGGTGGACCGCCAGTTGCAATGGCCTTTTCTGAAGGAGCCGGAGTTGCTAAAATGGCAATGGTTGAAGATGCCTCTTTTAACAGTGCTGGGAGAAGCGCCCTGGATTCCAATAGCGTCGATGGAAATCAAGTACAAATAAGGAAAAACTTCCCAGAAACGGTATAAATCATTAAATATAATATTATAAAAGTATTAAATTTAAATTTTGTTCATATAAAACAAACAAATAGCAAAACGCAACTTTAAATTAATTATTCACAATTTTATAATTTAAATAAATATTGAATATTTTTAGTGGCTTTGGGAAGAAATTTCCGCGGATGAGCCAATCAGTACATTTAAAGCCATTGTGCCAGACACCATTACATCTTGGGTCATTTCTGGATTTTCCTTAAATGCCGACGATGGAATTGGAATTTGCACAGGACCACAAACACTCAAAACCTTTAGGGCCTTTTTCATCCGGATGAATAATCCTTATTCGGTCGTGAAGGGAGAAACAATCGGACTCCAAATCCTCGTTGCAAATTACATGAAGGATGAAGTGGAAGCTGACATTGTGGTTTTTAATGAAGATAATGAATTTAAGTTTGTGATGAAATCCGCAACTAAAGAATTGAAGAAACATGTGAAAGTTCCAAGGTATGGATTTTATATAATTCAATTCCAGAGTTTATTATTCAACTCAAGAAATTAATCTTCTTGATATTGATTCATAATTGTTAATTTTTTTATCATGTAAATGCTAAATTCTTCACAAATACTTATCTAATAAATTATCTTTGTAAATTAATATTTTGATTAATTTGATAAATTGTTTTCGATTTTAAGCAATTCTGTGATTTCCGTCACTTTCTTGATTGTCCCAA
Source organism: Neelides folsomi (assembly GCA_034687125.1). Lineage (NCBI taxonomy): Eukaryota > Metazoa > Arthropoda > Collembola > Neelipleona > Neelidae > Neelides > Neelides folsomi. Next base: position 11,181 of record JAQGBZ010000520.1, read on the forward strand.
CAAAGATAGGAACAATTTCTCTCAAAGCTCGTGGTGTGACTAAAATGGCAGGAGATGCTATTGAGGTAAAATACAAAAATTGAAACTTTCTCAAAATATCTAGCTTTAATGTTTTTAGAATAATAATATAATTAAAATTTTGATTCTTTAGGTTCCGCTTATTGTTAAAGGGCCAGGCGAGCGAATTACTAAAAACGAAGCGGCGCTTATCGATCAGCGAAACGGAAAAACCAACACAATCATGAAAATGGAAGCCAAATTCCCAATGGAACGTGTTGAGGGCGCCGACACTGTGAGAGTTTCAATTATTGGGGATATTCTCGGACCTGCCATTAAAAATCTTGATAATTTAATTCAACTTCCAGTTGGTGAGTTATTAAGAAATAATTTTAGATATACAAAAACGGTTAATTAACTATTATAAATAATATTTATAAATATATTAAGTTCAAATTTATATATTTCAAATCCATAATTTCTTAAATTCAAAGTGTAAAACCTAATAATAAAATTTCAATAATTTAATATTATTTATTATTTAAATTAATTTAAAAGGTTGTGGAGAACAAAACATGTTGTATTTCGTCCCAGACATCGTCGTCATGCAATATCTTACGGCCAAAGGAATGCTCACAAAGGAATTGAAGACCAAATTGACGAGTTATCTTGAAGAAGGATACCAAAGGGAACTTCGTTACAAACGACCAGATGGGTCTTATTCAGCATTTGGAAACGACGATCAAATGGGATCCACGTGGCTCACGGCTTTTGTGGTCAAATCTTTTGTTGCCGCTATGGAATACATTACAATTGACCAATTGGTCATTACAGAAGTATGAATAAAAAAATTCAAGATTTAGAATTAAGACACAATGAATTATATTGCCCATTAATTTGGACTTTAGTTAAAAAAATTTTTTTGATTCTCAGTCTTTGAATTACTTGAAATTAATGCAAGGCGTCCAAGGTGGTTTTGAAGAAAAAGGCCACGTTCTTCATTCAGAGCTCAAAGGCGGAGTTGGAGATAAAAACATTGGACTGGTATTTAGAGATCTTTACAAGATTCTATTGCTATTATATTTAATTAGTTGTGCTTGTTTAATTTTAATTATTGATATTTTAAAGGCATTAATAAATTATGGCAATCGATTAATCTTATCACTAAGAATGCAAAACTGAACTATAAAATAGTCTTCTTTTGGTTTTATTTATTAAAATGATAAATTATTGTTTCAGACGGCGTATGTGACTTTGACCTTTTTGGAGCTTCCCGCTAGTTACAAGGAGGAGTATGGAGCAGTGACGCGTCGCGGTTTGGAATATGTTATGAAAAATTGGGAAAATCTTGAAAAAGACCAATACGTTTCGATACTCACTACTTACATTCTTCATAAGGTTCAAAAAATTATATCAGAAAACTTTAATTATTGTTCTTAAAACTTTATGTATAATATTAATATATCATTACATTATCATGGATAATTTTCATATTTAAACATTTTATTTTAAATGTGATTATTAAAATACCCAATAGAATACATTTATTATTAAAAGGAGATTTTCCTTCTTTAATAATTATTACATTTTTTTAATATTATAATAAATGTTAAATTTTTGTTAAAGGCTAAAGATCCAAGGAAAGACAAAGCCTTCCGTCGTTTAGAAGAATTTTCCAAGAAAGATTCCGCCGGTTTGAAATATTGGAGCGACAGTGTTAATTCGGATTGTGACGAATGCACTCAAGCTCCTGCCGCTGTCGAAATGACTTCATACGCTCTCTTAATTTACCTAAAAAGGAATATGCTCGGTGAAGCTTTGCCAGTTGTTAAATGGCTCTTAAAACAACGGAATTCAAATGGAGGATTTCATTCAACACAAGACACTGTAAAGAATTTATTTTTTAAATGTTGAAAATATATAGTAGAATAATATTACAAAAGGAAACCTAAATGATTAAGTTTCCATCATTTAAAAAAATTAATTTAAGTTTCCACAACAAACCGTCAAATCTGCTTTAAATGATTTGATAATTATATGTATAATAGACATTTATAGATATATAATAAATGGCATTTTAAAGGTCGTTGGATTAACCGCACTTGCCAAATTCGCCGCTTTGACTTCCTCCAACGTCTCAGATCTCGCCATCCGCATCAAAGAAGGAAAAACAATGGACAGTTTAACACCCAACCAAGAAGTTCTTCGTATCAAAAAAGAGAATTTGATCGTCCAACAAGAATTAATTCTCAATCCGACAACTCGCTTCGTTCAATTTGAAGCCGAAGGCGAAGGAATTTCCTTAGTCCAACTCACATGGTCCTACAACACTGAAGAAACCTCCAAAGGGAAAAACTTCCAACTCAAAACTGACATTGATGGGACGCCGGTGAAATTCGTCCTCAATGTCTGCGCCTCCTATTTGGCCAGTAATGAATCGAACATGGTCGTAATGGAAATAAATCTCCCGACTGGATATGCCTTCCCTGAAGACGTCACCAAAAACAAAGGAGAAAAAGTGAAAAGAGCCGATTTGGAAAAATCCGGCCAAACTCTGATGATTTATTTTGAGAAAATGAACGAGACCAAGATTTGCAGTTCTTATACAATCACGAGAGTTCATTTGGCTGCAAATCAAGCTCCCACTTATGTTCTCATTTATGATTATTATGTTCCATCAAAGCGAGAGAGGATTTTTTACAAACCCCCTGTGACGACCGTTTGCGACCTTTGCGACGACGAGGAATGCAGAAAAAACAACGAATGCAATTCAAATGTCAGAGCGGGAAAACCCGGACAGGCTGATGGAGTTGAGCCAGATCGAGATGATGGAGAAAGAGTTGCACTGGATCCTTAACTAATCGAATTTGATATTTTTAATTGTTAAATTAATTAAATTTTTATTCAATTTATTGAGTTGATTTCATTTCTTATTAAATATGGAGCTTTAGCAAAGATATTAATTATTAATTTAACTCTCTTACTCGTAAAAATAACTCTCACTTTTTATTAACTTTCGCTTTCTAAATGCATATAAATAAATTATATCAAATCTAAACTTGTCAATTTTGGATTATATGAACGTTCTTTCGTAACTTAAGTTAATAATTAACAATAAAGTATTAATAATATAATATATTATGTATAATTACTGCTAATTAATATTACTGATTTATTACAATAAAAATAATTAATCGAAATTTATAAAATTACGATTTGGGCTGTAAAAATGATTCAGATTTATAAACTCAACCTAAACATTTATTAACCAACAAAATAAAAATTGAGTGAATTGGTGACATTAATGAAATTGAGAATATTTAATCGATAAAAAATAATTGTAAAGTAATTGAATGATTAACAATAATCTTCCGAATCAACAATATAATAAATTGCATATAAAACTAATTATAATTTTCTTAATCTAAAGGTTTTGTACTGTTCCTTTGAATCTTTTGTATGACTATTCTTTATGTATTGTCTGAACGCGATAGCATTAGCTGGCCATTTTAATTTTTTAATAATTAAATTTTTACCATGTTTTCTCCTTTATGAAGCAATTAGAAAACCATACTGATCTCTATACCTTTACCTAGATTTCTATAGGTCCAATTGTTAATTACAATTTTTATCTTCTTCGAGGAAACATGGTAAATAAAAAAACGAGAGCTAACGGTATGGCAGACAATAAATAAATTACGTAATATTTGGTTATATGTAGGATATACCATATTTATAGCCCATTGAAAAAATGAGGACTCTTTAAACTTTTAAACATCCGTCTGTCTGTCTCATCCTTTTTTCGATTTCTCTTTCTTTTTCAGGTGTCTACCTTTAGTTGAATGTGTAATTTGCTGTTTAAACGAGTCCTACATTAATGTTTATTTAAAAAGTCCAATTTTTGTCAAACTGAATAAAATTTCATACTAACTAATACAATTATGTAATATTTATATTAGCAAGTTCTCTACACACAAAATATAAAAAGTACGCATAAAAATCCATTTACCATATTAATGATTTATTATTAGGTGTTGGTTTAATCCAAGCGTTATTCATCTCTCGACACATTTACAAAAATATACATGTACCTATAAAGTTACCTTGCATGTGTTGCTCAAAAATTATTATTTGTTTTTAACAAAATTTCCGATTTTCTCATGCAATGTAGCCATTTGAATTTTATGCTCAAATCTCCTTTTCAACAAAATGACAATAAAAAGTGAAATACTGAGAGGTTTGAAGTTTTTAGCAATTTATTTCACAAAGAAAAAGATCAGTAAATTGATCATTTTAGGAATTTCCATATTTTTAATTATTTATACTCTCCTATACATCCACTCAATAAATACTTCTTACGAATTAAGTCGCCTGTTGGAAAGTGACATAGGCGAAATTGAATTTCCTTCAATAGTTTTGATCAGAAAGAATTTGTCATTTACTGAAAAACCTTCCGTTCAACCCGATTGGGTTCAAATCCAAAAGGAGGAAATTGATCAAATCCGGAATTTGCCAAAAGTTCCTTTTATTACTGGGAAGATGTTGGACGGAAGTTTCAGAGTGATTAAAACCAACGACACAATTTGCAATCGATATCCAACACAATTTGATGTCAGATTTGATAATCACGATTGGCAGGTCGAAAGAAAAATCTTAAAATTTTGGAAATGTCTTTCACAGATAACAATTTTAATTAATTATTTAAACTAAATTGAAGAGTTTTTAACAAATTCAGATTTACACGACCAGCAATGGAACGAACTTTTACATTTACAACGCCTATTTGGATTCGCGTCCGTCTAATGGAAGTTTGGTGAGGATGTTGGGAATGGTTGATCAGATTTTGCCAGTTTCTAATTACAAGGCTTATTGCCAATTTTGGTACAATCACAGGAAACTTCCAATTATAAAAGAAGTAATTAACACAAGGGATCAAGGGATTTACATACAACTTTTTTCTTATATTCTTTTAATTGAAGATTAATTAATAAAATATTTTTAATATACAACTTTTTAGAAGCGTTTAATTTTTATGAAACTTATAATGATAAAAAGTTTTATTCATTTTTGATTTGAAGATGAGCGAAATTTCTCATATGTGGTATCCTCAATGGGGAAATAAAGATACACTCCGAGCTCTCCAGCCTTATCTCCTTACTTGTCCAATGCCGGTCATTCAAAATTCAAGTGATATAGAAGTAATCATTACACCTTATATCATTAAAAATAAATAAATGAAGAAATTAATACTTTTAAATGATAATTGATGACTGTTTATTTAATTGTAATTTAGATTCCATATTCTGTCTCATTGGCTGATTCTCCGTGTATGAATGCCACAACGAATTTGCTCATTTTGAACAACAGACCGAAGACGTTGGATCATCAGAAAAACTTTGCAGTTTGCGTCAAAGGACTTGATTTCCTTACGGAAGACATCACAGATAAATTGATTGAATGGATTGAACTCATTTCAATTTTGGGAGGAAGTAAAATATTCTTTTATCTTTATGACGCAACGGAAAATGTCAAAAAGGTCATATTACATTTTTCAATTTTAATCGAAATGAAATATTGATACCTTAAAAAATTTATATTTTAAAATATAAGTATCAATATTAAATCTTATCGAGTTTTTGCATGTTCTTTTAATTAGGTTCTTGACTATTATCGAAATAATGGTAAGATTGACGTAACGCTGTTGAGTTTAGCGGGTGGTCAACCAAATCTTCCGTTGATGCGTCATGAATATTTTTATGCCCGTGGGATCAACAAGAGGCAGAGTGAAGTTGTGACTTACAACGACTGCTTGTACAGAAATTTGTACAATTATAAATTCGTAACGCTTCTTGATATTGACGAAGTGAGGTCATCATAAATACTTACATAATTAATTATAACTACCTATGTTATTATTAAGAAAATTTAAAAAAATAATTAATTGATTGGTTTACTAACTGGCTTATTTTACAATTAACTAAAGGTTATTGTGCCAATGAGAGAAAAACATTGGAAGGAAATGATGATACAAGCTATTAGGGAAAATACAGTCGAACGGACTGCTTATTGTTTTCAAAATATTTATTATTTGGAAGGAACTCTGAAAAAAGATCTTGAAAAAACTAAAATTGATCAAGAAGAAATAATCCCTAAATATTTTCATATATTACGAGTAAAAACTAAACTATATAACTTAGAAAACTGATTGTAGGATAGATCGAATATTTTAGCTAAAGTTTAATTATATGAATTAAAATTTTAGCATATCACCAGATCGGTCAATTATACTCGAGAAGGACACTACGTTAAATGTTTTCATAATACGAAGCGGGTGATTTTTCTGCATAATCATTTTCCTTTGCAATGTTATACAAAGACCAATAGCACATATTGTTGGCCAGCTTCAATTAATGTAAAAAATTATTAAAAAATTTAAAATTTGAAAATTATATTTCTAAAAATAATGCTACCAAATCAATTTTTGATCTTTGTTAGTGATTTATTGAAATTATTTATTTGAAGGTATTAAACGGTCGTTTGCAACATTACAGAAAAGATTGTGTGACACCTTTGCAAAAACTTTGTGCGACAGAATTTAAAAAGAATTCCGTTGTTGACAAAACCGTTTGGAGATTTGGAAATCAACTCAAATCAAAAGTGATAAAGGCTCGGAAAGATTTGGGATTTATAATTTGACAGATTGATTAACATTAACTACATGCTGTGTTTTGCAATTAGGCAAATATTCTCTTGTAAAATCATTTTAACTAAAGTTCATTTCATTCTTGTCAATCTTTTGTTGATTAATTTAAATATTTTTTATGATCAATAATATCTTATTAAATGATGTAGAATAAAAGTAAAAATAAACATTATATTTATTAACTACCTATTAACTATTACAATGAAAATGCTTAAAATCTGAAGTTGTGACTCCATGCATTTTATCAATGAAACTTTTGACTCTGTTACTCTCTTACATTTAAGCAATTAAGACAATTTAATTAAGATAATGAACCAAACACCTTATTACGTTATCAATGCTTTAAAAATACTTTGGGTTATCTTTTTATTAGAAAACTAAATTGCACAATCGTTAGTATATTAATATTTATTAGGATGATTTTATGGCTATATAATTAATAATTGATAATTTAAATATTAAGCAAAATTGTCCTTTGAGTCAAAAAGTCTCAGGAGTCAAAAGTTCCATTGTTAAATTACTAATTAATTCGGCAGGCAAATTAAAAGCGTCACAAATTCGGAGAGTCTCCAACTGCATGGTAAAATATGAAATTAATAAAATTTCTTAAATGCAAAAATGGCGAGTATTGTGATTAAATGAAGGTAAAAAGATTGAATTCGGAGCCCACGTGACAGAACGTCATTTTCTTCTTTCAAAATTGGTCTCCTTCTATTTAATTCGCACGGCCCGGCGTCTTTGTAGGGGCCAATGCACGACGCATAAGCTATGACATAAGCCACGTGGTTTTGCTCATGAACGGTGTGGAACAAATGAGCAAATGGTCCTTTTGCATATGCTGCCACATCTTCGCCGCCATGCTTTAAAATATAAAAATATTAAAAAGTTAATTAAAGTTTATATAATTAATTTAGCAAGATTATGTTTTTCTCTGATCGTAACGTAGCGGTGAATTTGTTTTTTAATTTACCGTTTCTGACTCTGTCCAATAACCCGCCAAATGCGGCTCATCCCGATCATTTTTACTATTATTTAAATTCTTCCATGTTGATGTCGTTTTTAACATTTGGCTCTTGTCATCTGACACTTGAACCCGATGATTTGAAAATCCCGGCCCGTTGATGTAACTCATCGTCTGATACGCAAATCCTTCTTCAGTAGCCGCAGAAATCCCGCCAATTGGATTCCCCCTCTTGGGATAGCCATTAATAGAAAATGAATGAGAATGGTCAGCCGTGACTATAACCAGCGTGTCATCATTAACTTCCTTCAGCGCAGCTTCTATCGCTTTATCAAAGGCCAAAACATCTTCCACAGCCTTCAAAGCTAAATTGTCATGATGTGCATGATCAATACGCCCTCCTTCCACAATGAGCATAAATCCTGTTCCTTTCCCATTGGCGTCATTGTTCTTTAAAATTGTAATGGCAGCTATTGTCATTTCTTCAAGTGTTGGTTCCCGCTTGTTTCCGTTCCGCTTCCGATCCCCATCATAAGAAAGATGATTTGAGGCAAATAAGCCTAAAACTCTCTCCGTATCAGGTTTTAGCTTCAGGAGAGATTCCCGATCCCGGACAAAGCTAAAAGATTTATTTCTTTTCCTTTGTGTTTCTTCCCATTCTTTGGCCAAATCTTTCCCATCTGTTCGATTACATGCGGATGAGTCGTTTATAAAAGAACGGAAAACTTGTTCGCCCCCGCCCAGCAAAACATTAATATTTAGGGGAACTTCTTCTTCCACCATTTGCCTCGCAATGTCTTTACAATTCACCCGGGCTTCTACAGGGATTTTTGAATCACATTCCCAATCTCTGTGCGGAGTATGGGCGTATGAAGCTGCAGGGGTTGCATGAGTTAGTCGAGTTGTGGTCACAAAGCCAGTTGTTTTCCCTACATCTTGAGCCCATTTGAACAACCCGGGTAATTTTGAATCGTTTAATACTTCTTGTGATGGGCATTTTCCTTTTTCAATCCGAGCATCGACGCCCACAACATAATAATTCGTTTTTACTCCTGTAAATAATGCCGTTCCGGTTCCAGCCGAATCAGCCACCTAAAACATTTTTAATAATCTTTATTATTTAATTTTTACTACATAATTGTTTTTAGATATGATCGTGGAAGAGTTTCTGTATATTTAATTCAATTATTGAAATGTTTTTTCCAAACTTGTTTATCAACATTGTAAGTTTTGAGAAGTCCAACATTTGGGAAAGATTCAAAAGAGAGGAATCCTTCTTCTCCTGATTTCCCTGCTTCTTGTCCTTTGAAAATTCTCCCAGCAGTGACCGTGGAAATTCCCATCCCGTCCCCAATAAAGAGAATGACATTTTGAGCCGAATGGACCAAATTCTTTTGCTTCAACGCTTCCTCAATTCCCTTCGATCCCAATTTATTCCAAAAGTCTTTATGGTTTTCTTCTTCGTTCACCGCTCCAACGCCAGCGAGAAGAAAGATAAAAAATGCCCTCATGGTTCCTAACGAACTAAATGTAAATACAAGATTAATTTTTAAACTAAATAAAAAATATAAGAATAGCACTAATGGTGATTTTTAAAATAAATATAGCTTTTATTCTATGAACTATGATACTTTATTTAACGCTATGTATCATATAAAGTTTGTATTATATAATAAATGATCTAGACAATAATTTTTTCCAACTTCTATAAAAGTTAATGATTATTTTTTATTACTCATATTTATAGAAATATGACACTCACTTTATTGTAATTCAACACTTGCAAACCTTGCAATTGTCCTTTTTTCAATTATTCTTCTCAGATTCTAATATTCACATTTCTCTCAAAGTGGCTCTCACAAACTGACGAAGGCAAAAACTCGAGTATTTATTCAATACAAGTTTATGGGGTAATTATTATATCTGCTTGGAAGGTTCGTAGATGAATATTTTAGTTCATACAAGAATTGGTATGGATTCTGCTTATATTTTATAAGAGCTATTAAAATGAGTGTGACATCACCAGTCGCTTTTGACAAATGACAGACGTTTTTTAGCACATCTCTCAATTCACACAGAGAGAGATTAAATAAATGTTTTCTCTACAGACAGAGCAACTTTTGACTCCTCACTTGCTCGTTAACTCTCAACTATTGAATTCATTTGCATATTTAAAGGAAATGATGAGGTTTATTTAAATAAGGAAACCAAATGGTTGCACCTTTGCATTCACTTTTATTTTTTTTATCAAAACTACTTTATTTTTATTTGATTAAATGTTCACTGTGTTTGTTCAATGAAAAATCACAAAATCACTCTCAATTATGTTTATTTTAACTTTTTATGTAATGACAGGCATAATTCAATGAATTTTAATAATTAATAATTAGGCATAAGCTTTTAGTTAATTTGGTACTTTTTGTTATTAAATGTCGCTAATTTTACATTAATTTATGAAGTCCATTATTGTAATTATTTTGTATGAATTTTATTTTTTATATAATTACTATATTTTTATTTTTAGTGACTCAAAATGGTCAAATTAGAAAAATAATTTAGCTACTTATACAGAAGGTATTTTAAATATATTTAAGTAATTATACTTATTAAGTAATTGGTTGTATTTGTGCTTATATCAAATTAAATATGATTTTATGTATTAAGTAATGTGTAGTGGAGAGAAACTCTTTGTCAGAGTTTTGGAGAGGAACTGAAGGAACTTTTAAGAGTTTGTTGTGCCTCAATAAATCATGTAAATTGTGTTGAATCCCCCACTGATCCTGTCAATTCTCATTTCTAATATGAGCAGAGATGAAGTTCGAGGTCACGGCGCTCCCTAAGAAATTTATCATTCACGCTGTTCAAATCTCAACAAGATTGGATTTGAAAGATGCACAAAACCTTACGCATCGTTTTCTTTATGCACTAAACATATTTTAAAAACTTGTATTGGCTTCTTATTAGCAAGTATGATCCTGTAATGGAAAGAATGAATTGAATGACAATTTGTGAATAACTTGAATGGTCAAACACTTGAGTTCAAACGTGAGGAAATTAAAGGTCGTTTAACCACAAGTTATGAATTTAATTATACTCAATGTATTTTTATTAGCTTTGCTTTAAATCTCATTTAACATCATGGTAGAATCTAAACAAAATAAAACATGTTTTAAATAACAAAAAAAATTAACTACAATCCAATTTAAAACTTTTGGGGTGATTCATTAATTTAGATTTTTAATAATTTAAACAATTTTTATGGATTTTTACTTTATAGTTAAATTCTCCGTGTTGTATTTTTGGCATTCTCTGTTTTATTTTTATCAGGTGCGTTTAATCTTTCCAGTTGTCTCTGACGGGCCTGTTGACTCCTATTTTCAAAAGTGCCAAAAGATTCCATCCCAGTAGCCCATGGGTTAGTGTAATCATCGTAGTATTCATCTCGAAAGAAATAATCTTTTCCAATATCATCAATACTATTTGTATTTCTGTTCCAAGGGCCATGGAAATCGTTGAATCCTTTCAGCGGCCTCCATGTGGGTCTTGGAGTGGTTGAACTTTTATTCTTTTTCTTATACCCGATTCCTCTAGATCCAGGTCCTGACGCTTCCAAATCCATTTGCTCTAAGGCCCTCCCTCGACAATCCATTTCAAACACATGGAAAGAGATGAAGAAAAAGAGGAAGCTCAATGTCCCCAAATGACTCCAATGCATCTTTTGTTACTCACACACTTCTCTAGATCTTTCAATGGGAACTTGTGATGTGAGATGTAAATTGGAGTTTCTCTTTCAGTCGAGGAAGACTTTCTATTCTTATATTGATTCTTATTATCCTTTTATGTATTTATGTATTGCTAACTCATTATTATTTTATTATACCATAATATGGTATATTGTACCCTGTACATTTAGTGTGTGTACATTTTGATGCCTTGCTTTTGATAAAACTTTGATAATTCATATCTTTACTGCATGCTTATTGTTAGCACATATAAATAGTAGTTATTTCTATTTGTAAGTATGCATTTTAAAGATTAGTAAAAGTTTTATGGATGTATATTTGTAATTTAAAGATATTATAAATATCTAATAAAAATAACTAATATAGTAATGTATTATGGGTATAAAGGACATCAATTTTAATTTATTTAAGCTTTCACTTATTATTAGATCCAATTAATGATTGTTTAGCCTTCAGATTCATTATTGTGCCTTGGGGTCGAAATTGAGAGTTATTGTCCTCTTGGGATATGAATACGAGTTGATGAAAAGAATAATTGAGGATAATTGATGGATAATATATAAAAATCAAATTGTTGGGAATTGTAAGATATACTCGATTTACTCATTTACTCACTACAATATAATATAAAATAATCACAGTAATTTATCACATTGTCATTATTTTTAAAGCTAATGGATATAAAGGATAGACCATCCATTATTAATAGACAATAAGAAAAAACTTGAATGTCATATACATTTATGATGTATGAATATGATATGATACAAACACATGCAAAATATAAAATAACCGCAAAGCAAAAGTTTAGCACACATTCACACATCTCGGAGATTGGACTGGGAAATGAGAGAATTTTATTTCATTTGCGTATAAATCCTGCTTACTCCAAGCGCAATCTTTGAATCTCTTAATGAAGTTAAAGTTAAGAAAATATTATTGTATTTAATCTTAAATATATAGTAAATGTAACAATTAACGATCATCCACATTATTCACATTAATTGCAAGTTCTGAGGTAAAATCTTAAATTGAAATATTTAAAATGCCATCGACTGATTATTGGTCAAATACTGTGGCAGAGCAGTTAACTTTTAACATCAACTCTCTTAAGGTAAATATGATACTTCTACAAATTTAGAAATAGAACTTCTATAATTTTGTAATCTATAATGATTTAATATTGATATTTGAAAAAAAATAATTGTTGGCTTAATCTCAATTTTTTTCCACAGCACGAAACTTGCATTTATTGTAATGGCTATTACGGTCCATCACATGGAGAACCCGTTTGTTCAACATGTCACGAGTTTATTCATCCGGAAGAAATTCATTCTGTGGGTCAACAGCCAATTCCTCGTCCATTGAATACTCTTCATCTAGAAGTATTATCCCTATTTAAAATTCGACGATTATCCAAAACTATAAACTAAAAGTAAAGAAGATACTAAAATAATATTCATTTTGTAATTTAAATTGCAGGACGATGGAGATTCGGGAAATGATGAGCCTTCTGAAGAGGCCGGTGGAGCTTCGGCTCCTCCGCCACCACCAGCTGAACCTCCAGGACCAGAAGTCGAACGACAACAACAATGGGATGAAAAACAAAATGAAAAGTTGGCCAATCGAGTGGCACTTTTAAGCACAGCTTGGGATCCACAAGAAGCTGCGGCGGCCTTAGCTGACAAATCGAACACTGAAGATTTTTCTCTTAGAATTCCTCCTGAAAGTAATTTACAATAAATTTGTATTTAAAGACAATAGCAATTCTGCCAATACTAATTGGTGATAACTAGTTTGGATAAAATAAATTGTTAAGTTAGAATGTATTATTTTTAATGTTGGTCAATCAAATGTTTATTATATTTTTTTAGTTTGGACATTAATTTTATCAAAATTGGACAATGTTTCTCTCCTCATGGCATCTCAAGTCTCATCGAGATGGAAAGATTTGGTGGATGAGACGGATTTACTTGGCAATCGATGGGAAAATTTGATTTCTTATCGTTGGCCGCTTTTTCAACCAACTTATCCAGTCAAAGATTGGCAACGACTTTGCACAAACTTCCTCAAGTCTCTCTCATGCCAACGTTGTTTTATCAACATAGATCAAAATGTCATTCCAATCTTCAGTCCGCCGCATTTGCTTAGATCTGACAGACTCAAAAAGGAAATCAAATGTAATAAAATTCAAAAAAAATTTATATTTATTAATCTTTATCAATTCCCTCAATTAATGTCCAATCTTTGTTTAAAAAAAAATTTTAAAAAAATTCAAATTATTTTATTTTATTTCAGTATTGCGACACGATCATCCTGAAGGAGTCCAAGCGGTTCCACTTGACCAATTAAATTATAATTGGCTTGCGAGAATCACCGGCCCACCGGACAGTCCTTATGCTGGAGGAGTTTTCTATTTGAATCTTAAAGTTCCATATGAGTAATTTTTAAATGATTTAATTTAATTAAAATTTAATAATTTACAATTAGTTTAGATATTTCTATATCCCTACACGACTTATTTACTGAAAATTGAATATTTCAGATATCCACTTAGGCCTCCGATCGTTCGCTTCCTCACTCGCGTGTTCCATCCGAACATTTCCCGTCATGGTGACATCGGGATTGATTGCATTGGACACAATTGGACGTTGGCCCTCACCATCCCTCAGATTCTCCTTTCTGTTCAGAGTCTCCTCACGGATCCCCATTTGGACACATGTATGGAACCTGCTGTAGCTCGACTTTACGTGGACGATAGAAAAGAGTTTGAACACATTGCAAGGTGTTGGACTTGGACTTACGCCATGCACGACATCCTCACACATTAAACAAGTTTTTCAGTATTTTAGAATTAGTTTTAGAATTACTTCAATTCAACTTAAATATCAATTTATTAAATTATTTTCGTGTTTATGATTAATTTTTGGATATAATGGTAAGGAAAGTGTAATGTATAAAAAATTTCTTTGTTTTACTTGAAAATTGGATTTAAAACGAATAAACATGTTATTGATATTAACTAATTGTAAACACACATTGCATTTCTTTATCATTTTACATAAAATATATCCGGGAAAGTAAAACTGAGCTAAAATGTGAGCTGTTTATTAAAAATTAATTTTCTAAAGGATCGAATTTTGAAAATCTGATCAAATAATAATGACGTTCATTCATTGTTAATTTATTCTTTATTATTATGAATGGTTTTCCGAATAATATAAGTAATTTCGCAGAAATATTTCATTGGAAGAATTATTTTATAAAAAGATGAAACCACTATCACCACCTTTATTAAAAGTGAATGAAAAGAATTTTGAGGAACAAACGTGAAATAACAACGATGAAATTTGTATTTAAGTAAACAACGTTTATTGAATTAATCATAGCATGTAATGCTCCTATATACTTCACTTGTATTGTACTAGTGATCCTTCCCAACAATACAAATTAATTAACCCTATTATATTATTTTAATTCAAATTAATTCCATTGTTATCCTTTTATTAAAATATTTAATATGAGAATAAATAAATAAATGAAATATAATCACATATACCCATGTTGATTTAATCTTCATCCTAATTGTGGCCTATACAACATTTACATTTCTACGAAACTACGATTCTTTTTTTCAATAGCTAAAACATTTTCCAAGTAATTTTACAGATTAATTCCCAAGTATATAAAGGCCCGCCAATTCTATTTAACATAAAATAAGAAAAGAAATATTTCTCGTTACACAGTAAATAATTAAAAATTAAATATTGATTAATAAGTTTTACTAGATAGCAACTGATGGTTATACCTAAACACTAAAATATATGTATATCCATATTCTATACATAATATATATTTCTTATTTATTTGATTCAGATTTACTATGTTTCGCATTTTGAAAATCGCATTTTTGGCAAGTTTAATATTCATTGATGGAATTGAGTGTGGAAAAGGAATCGTTGTAAACAATTGCCCGCATACAATCAAAGTTGAATATCGGCGTAATGAAAATGGAATTTTAAAAACTTTCCAACTTGGAAGGGGACAAAATCGAGAATTGACTTTCCCAAATGATCGAGTTGGTTGGAGAGTTTGGGCTCATTTGAGTGAAGATACGAGCACTTCCTCCACTTTGGCTGAATTCAGTTTTGACCCTGATGAAAAGCTTTGGTACAATATCAGTCAAGTTGATGGATATACATTTTCAGTCAAAATGGAAGGAATGAAGAATTCTGGAGGAAATTGTGCAGCAGTTAGATGTGTTTTTAATATCAACAACTGTCCAAGCAGAAATCGAATTCTTAGAGGAAAGAAAATTATTGCTTGCAAAAACCTTGATCGAGATTCTTCGAATACGGATTATGTTAGAGCGATTAAAAAAGAATGTCCAAATGCTTATGCTTGGTCTAAAGATGACAAAGCAATGAGAGATTGTATGCCTGGACATCAAGGATTAAGAATGACATTTTGTTAAAATTGATTTCTTGTTATTTTTAAAAAGAATTTATTAAAATTTAAACGATTCTTAAAAATAAAATATTAAAAAATTTGTTTCATTTACATGTACATACATAGAATACCTAAGTATGTTCTGACATGACTATTTATCGCATGAAAATTATCGATGCAAAAATAAATTATTTTACATTTAATAATCCATGTAGATCAAACAAACTTTATTCCATTAAGTCTAACTAAATGTAAGTGAGTCTACATTAGATAAATAGAGTACATAAATATGACATTTATTTATTACTTTAATATGGACACGTGTTTATTAACATTATAAAATGCAAACACGAGAGTTGATCATTTTAAATTTTATATTTTAAAGCAAACATTATATCAAATAAACTAAAAAAAATATTCCCCTTTTCAAAAGTGAATAAATTTAAAGAACAAAAGACAAAAAAACATTCATAAAAACTTAATTTAATGTTCTACTGCCATTTTACTTAATTGTTAATTAGAAAATTTCTAAAGCTTAGAGCATTAAAAATATAATTAATGACTTTATAAATATGCAGAATTTATCAAAAATTTTCCCGACGTGTTGAAAATGATTAATCTGACAGAACAAATTGAACCCATAATTAAAGAAAATTCCATTGGCCATTTTGGTTGTTGGATTTACACAGGACAAACACCAGAAAGAGATTCCAATAGTCATGTTTATGTTTCTTTTGAACAATATAAGCGAGAGTATTTTCCAGACATTTGCCTTGGCCAAGCTTCCATCACAACCAGAGAAGCGCTAATTTCAGAATATATTTACATAAATATGTTAAATATTAATACTTAAAAATTCTTATGATGGGTATTACGGATTAAAAAATTATTGATTCAATAAATATTTTATGAACTATTTTAATTGTTCAAATCAGTATTTAACTATGTTTATTAAGTCTGATGAAGAGATGATTATGAATTATGACCTTCACTCATTATTAAATTGATGGGAATATGGTTAATGAGGTTATTACATTTCATTTTGAAATCCAAACATGTGTCATTGACGGATATTTGTTTAACAAAAAATGGATTTTACATTTTACGCGTAATCATTGTTTAGCAATGAAGCTGAAACACCCAAGTTTTATAATAATTTATAAAGCATCCAATAATTTTATTTTGTGTTTTTGTTACATTTATGATAAATAAGTTGGCATTTCTATAAAATATGCAGGAGTTGTCTAAAAAATGGGTAATCTCAATGAATTAAAATAAATATTATAACATTTTAAAATTGAACTCTTTCAATTAGCAAAATTTTTTTGTTATTTTAGATAATATTAATATCTTGTTTATGGATCTCAACAACATTGTTCTTTACATTATTATTTTTAAACAATGTAAGTAGCGATAAATTAAATATCAGTTACAATATGAGAAAAAACAAAAGTGAAACTTTTGATGTCGAAATACTTTTAAATGTTGATAATAAATATTGTAATGAGAAATTAATAAACCAAACACTGATTGTTTCAACAATGTTTATTAAAAGAGAAGACTTTGAGATTCGCCAAGCAATAAGAAACACCTGGGGGAAATTTTTAATATACAAAAATTTCATTTTCTTCAATTTATTTCTAATTGGAATTGAAGAATCCAGCAATCTTGGAATTGAGAAAATCTTAGAAAAAGAAAATTATTGGCATAATGATTTAATCATAGGAGATTTTATTGACTCATATAAGAATTTGTCTTACAAAAGACTGTTGAGTTCAAAATGGATAATTGATCATTGTCCTAATGCTAAATACATATTAAAGGTACTATAGTATTAAATTATAACAAGCTTTGTATTACAATAATCTAAATCTAATGAAATTTATAATGAATACATATTGGCATTTAAAAAAAATTGTAGATTGATGACGATGTTTTTCCTGATGTGTATAAAATGACTAAATTCATTGAACATGTGGAACCAAAAATTAAAAATAATTTTATTGGTCATTTTGGTTGTTGGCTTTTCACAGGTCGAAAACCAAATCGTGATCCCCATAGCCATTACTATGTTTCTGTTCAAGACTTTCCCCGAGAATATTTTCCGGATTTTTGCGTTGGCCCATCTTCCATTGCAACAAGAGAAGCGGTAATGGCAGAATATTCAGTCAGAAATTCAATTCCGTTCTTTTGGGCAGAAGATATTTTCTTTACCGGTTTACTCAGAGGATATTACGAACTTGTTCATAACACCGCAATTAATTTGCATTACACCCCTGTACATTTATTTGGACAAAGCGATTATTCAATTAGCTGGTGCGAATCAAATAATACTGAAAATTTAACCAATGAGACATTTACTGGAATGTTTATTGAATTAAAAAGAGGACCAGATTTAATTTCTGATATTTATTGTCTTTATACTAAACTATTGGAAATAGAAATTACAAGGACCACAACTACACAAACGACCACTGATATCAACACAATATCATCTATCATATTAAATAGCCCTACTACACCTACTTAATATACATTATGCTTAAATTATTTGATGCATATGAATATAAAACACTAAATACATATATTATAGTACATAATATATTGATCATACTGTACAATAATTATAAGCAAAACTTTACTTGTTAAAATACACAATACTCTAATAATTGTACAATAAAAATGCTTTTTTTAATACTGACAACTGACATATCAGCAATTTTAAATTTATTTTACACTTTGATCCAACAAGATTAAATTTATGTTTCATATAAGTCTAAAGATTCTCGCTAAAAACGACAATCATTTATGTATTATTAACTTGAGGTGACATTTGTTAGCTTATTATTTATTATTGGTAAATATAAAATCCTATTAATCTACATACCTTTAATACCCGAATATATATTTGTATTATACAAAAGTTGTTAGTAATCCAAACACAGCACACTGTTTAACAAAGAAACTGAAACCACCATTAGCGTTTATAAAAAAATTTAAATACAAGTTATAGAACAAACCTGGACTTATTAATCACCTTGAATACAGTCATTTCTCCATACAATTTATAATAAGTTGACTGTTTTTATCTTAAAATACGCCAATGATGTCAAAAATAAAAAAGGTGATTATAACATTAATTTAAATGATTTTATATGTAAATACCATATTTATGATGATTTTTCAATTAACCCAATAATTTACTATTTCAGATATTTATATCTTGTTTATGGATTGCGACAACTTTACTATTAAATTTATTATTTATAAATAATTTTACAAATCCTATAAATAAAAGCAAAATTACTCGTCTAGTAGGGAAAAGTTATAGTGGAAATTTTGAAGTGGAAATGCTTTTTAATGTTAATAATCCTTACTGTAGTAAGCAATTAATTAATCAGACATTAATAGTTGGCACGCAGTTTGTTCAAAGAAAAGACTTTGAGATGCGCCAAGCAATAAGAAGCACATGGGGAAAGCTTTTAATATACGATAGCTTCATTTTCTTCAATGTATTTTTACTTGGAATCGAAGAACCCAGCAATTTTACAATTGATGAAAAAATACAGATCGAAAATCAATTTCACCAAGATGTAATCATTGGGGATTTTATGGACACATATAAGAATTTGTCTTACAAAAGACTGTTGAGTTCAAAATGGATAATTGATCATTGCCCTAATGCAAAATACATACTAAAAGTAATTTTTTTATAAAATGATAATTATTGAGATTCAAAACAAATATATATAGATTTTAAATATACCTAATTAAGAATAATTTAAATCATATATTTTAAGATCGATGACGATGTTTTTCCTGATGTATTGAAAATGATTAAATTCATCGCCAATATGGAATCCTTTGTTAAAGAATATTCCATTGGCCATATAGGCTGTTGGATTTATTCGAAACAAAGTCCAATTCGAGATCGCCAAAGTCATCTTTATGTATCTTTTGAAGAATATCCACGCGAATATTTTCCTGATTTTTGCCTTGGCCCATCTTCAATTGCATTAAGAGAAACCGTAATTGCAGAATATTCAGTCAGAAATTCAATTCCATTATTTTGGGCTGAAGATGTTTTCTTTACTGGTTTATTACGAGAATATTACCAACTGCTTCATAACACTGTAATCAATTTACATTACAACCCTGTGCATTACTCTAACAAAACCAATTGGCTCAATTGGTGTCAATCAAATACTACGGAAAATTTAACAAACGACACAATTACAGGAATGTTTATTTTGTTGCAAAGAGACCAAAATTCGATTTCTGATATTTATTGTCTCCATAATAAACTTTTAAAAATAAGAGTTGATTTAAATTCAAGTACAACATCAACACAAACACCCAACACCATTTTACCTATAGTTAACACAACCGTTACAGCGAAATAAATTAATTTTTTTTATATTTACTCCAAATTGTTATTAAAAGTTATTCATAAAATATTAACATTTTTAATTTTTTGATAATAATCCCAAATGGCATCTCTTGATAAAGAACAAAGTGAATATCTCTCTTGACATTCTGTTCCATTAGGAGTCGACGCTTCCCAACCAGTCACGACAGCTTCTTCAAAAACTCCAAGAATTGGTCGTTCGGAAATTGTTGATGAATTGGATTTCAATTCTTCTTCTTCCTTCACTTTCCGTTTCAATCCAAATCTAATCATTTGTAATAAGTAATTAACCATAATGAACTGAACATAAGTTTCATTTATATTAAAAGGTCATTAAATTGTTTTCTTTATTCAAAACTTACTGTCGTAGGAATCCTAAGGTCATTTTAGTTTCTCGAGGGATTTCATAACCATGTTGTAAATTCACTTCCAATTGACACAGGGCTTTTAAAATACAATCTTCTTCGTCTAGCCTCCTAATAGCCTTTCAAATAAATTGACCGAATAAATTCAAACTGGGAGATTTATTTTATTTTATACATAGAATATTAGTTCATTTGCCTACTTTCATCATTGTATCAGCTAACATTTCAATATCTTTCTTCTTTGAGTCATCCAAACCTTTCGCGTCCCGTTTCTTCCTATAAATATTAAAATCTGTTTCTCCTAGACTGTTAAGTTTAAGTGGAAGAATGGTCAACATACGAAGAATCATGGCCTTAAAAATAAATAAAACAATTTTTAAAATATTATTTCATATTTACAATTATTATCTTTAGAAAGCTCACATTTTAAAAAATATTTAAAAAATTATATAAAGATTTCTTACTTTAAGGTAAAGAAGTCCAATAAACAGGGCTTCAAATCGAGTAAGTTTAAATCTCCAAGCATTTGTTGGTTCGACGGAGATGTTTGTAAGGAATCCTGTAGAAGGTTGGACATTGATGAGCGAGATGGAAAAGTAAGTGACAAATGCTGAGACGCATGCAGGTTGGAGCGGTAAGGTCGGATAAGGAATAACACTTTGAAAACTTTCCAATGACATTTTTAATATTAAAGTAAAAATCTGTTCAAAGGCGTCTCGTTAAAGTTTCAAATATGAATCTTATAAAATAGAGTCAATTCATTGCAAACTGAGAAAGCCGAACTATGAAGTATGTAGCTCAACGGTTCTTATGTACTTTGCATTCATATAACTAACATAAAGACATAATTAAGCGTAAGTTTACAGCATATTTTTAATGCTATATTATGTGAGCACTTTGAGATTTAAATACATAACCTAAACAATCCAGTAATAAAGAAATAATATCAAGTTCATTTACATTTAAACACCATTTGAATATTAGTCAGTCGATGCTAGTTAAATACAACGTTTAAATTTAAATACAACGTTAAATACTGTTACTCAACACACAACTGCATAAGAAATATTTTAATAAATCAAACCTACTGGCGAAGCAGAACAAAATAACAGTAAATTTTTGTAGTTTAAGAATGCTTATTGTTATTTATTTAAGCTATAATTTTAGTTAAAGTTTAATATGAGTTGCGTTTAATTTGGCTAAATAATTTCTATAGATAATTAAGTTTAAAATTATAACGAAAAATATAAATAAAAGTTATAATGAAAATTTTGTATCTTCTCAACTTTCGACTCGTGTGTGTGTAAAAAGATTTAAATTGGAGTCAAAACAAGATTGGTTTACTGTGAATCATAATAATGCTCGGTTTTACCAAAAAGGAAATTAAAAACTGGGAGAGTTTAGGGAATCGACCGAGACATACGGAATGGACGACTATAAGTGAATATGCAGCAATGATGAAAAAAGATCGAGATGAGGGTGAAATTTAACATCTAATTAAATTATTTAATATTATTTAATATAAACTTTAAAATATTTTTAGTAATTTACGAGTAATTTACTTGTATGTAAGGAATGGTTTGATTAAATAAATTTTGATTTTAGTTTTAGCCAAAGAAGCTGCAGAGAAGAAATGGATCATAAATTTTTTCAATTCTCATCCTCCGGGGAAACTTCCCCCTAAACCTCCGTTGAATCCCATTGGAGACATCGTCACTTTCTATGAAGCTTATGGGGAGAATGCCGGTTGGCCGATTCGACACCATGAGATTTTTCTCCGTTCCCGAAAGGCTCTCTTGGACGATCCGTTCCGATTCATTCATCTTCTCAGCATTCAAATTCCGGGTATGGAATATTCAATACTAAATAAGTAATGATAAAAGCATTTTATATAAAAAGTATAATTATAAGTAGTAAGTATTGTCCTATATTAATGTATTTTATTAAATGTGGTTAGATATCCGTGCTTCCGACGTGGCCAGTCACTGGAAATGGCAAGAAGAACTTGAATGGCTCAAACGTCGTCGTATTTACTTCACCCGCGACTGGGACATTGCCAAATCCGCAGAAAGGGGAATCCAAGCCAGAAATTCACGACAAGCAAATATTGTGAAAGCGAACCGAAAACATGGGATTTCCCAAAAGCCAAGAAACCCACAAACTTATGATAAAACAGTCGACATGGAACTTCGATCTGCTGCAGTTTGGGTAAATTCATTTAGAAATAATATCCCAATACTAATTAACTTTGTATTATGTATTAAGTCAAAGTTGGAATTGAATTATAGACACTTAAAAATTAAATTAAAATGCGAAT
Source organism: Neelides folsomi (assembly GCA_034687125.1). NCBI lineage: Eukaryota > Metazoa > Arthropoda > Collembola > Neelipleona > Neelidae > Neelides > Neelides folsomi. The sequence goes on from JAQGBZ010000520.1 coordinate 34,124, forward strand.
TAAATCAATTAACTGAGTTATGAAATTGTTTGTTTTAGGCCAGAGTTGCTGAAGTTGGTGAAAAGTTGTTGGAAGGTGCTGATGCCAAATGGCTTGGACCTCGAGGTGGACTTGGTGAATTGACGGTGGCCGACACGCGGGCACTTTTGCTCAATAGTGCTGAATTGGGGGAATCTTCCCTTCCAAGAAAATTCTCTTTCGAGAATGAAGTGGAATAAAACCATAAATTGTATTAATAAATTGTATTTTAATAATAAAAATTCTCATGTATAATTTTGATAAAATTTTTAAATAAAGTAAAGTGATTAATGGAAATTAGCGATAAGTACAAATATAATAAAAACGTTCAAGTAATAATTATCTGGAATAATTAAGTTTATATTTACTGTATTAAAAGAGATGAGTACAAAATACTGATATTAGATATAAAGTAAATCTAAATTATCTTTTCTTCACTCCAACATCATTTCTTTGTGCATCATGGCATTATGTTTGCCCATTAATTTGAGTGCGTCTCTTGCTGTCATCTTCGGAACCACAATATCTAATATGTAAAAAATATCGATAAAGCCAAAGCTCATATAAAAATATTCATCAAATATTTTAAATTCATATTTTGAAAAATTAGTTGACTGAATGTGAATAGTTCCTTAAATTTTTTTCATAATTTATATAAATGAGGACTTTACCTTTCAAAAATTCCAAGTTACTTTCCTGTTCAACAAGGTCGGAGATATTTTTGTAGTCGAGAGATTTTCCGTTGCTCATTTTAAAAGATTCTTGGGTCAAATGCTGGATGAAGAGTTCCTATTTAAAAACCCAATGTTTAAGATTATTCTAGTTTATTAAAGGAAATGTTATTATATAAAAAAGTATAATTGTTGAGGAATGTCATGTTGAATTGTGACTTTACAGTGGATTTGGTAATTAAGTAAAGAGCATCGTTGGGGACGGAGTCAATTTCAGCTGAAGACTTCATGATGACCTTCACTCTGGACAACGGCAGAAATGTGTCAGATTTACTTTTGCTTGAATCTTTGTCCTTTGACTCCCTTGGTTCCTTTGGCTCCTTCGGTTCTTTTTCTTTCTTGCTTGACATCTTAATAAGGTTATGTTTTGAAAACACCTCAATTGGAAGATTTGTAATCAAAAGACCAAGAAAAACAAATATACTCACAGAAGCCAACTTAACTGAGGCAAAAAATTAATTAGTTAAAAAGAAAATAAATTTATTTTCACAAATTCGGCTTCAAAAACTTCTTCGGTTAATGTGGCGGGTGAAGGGACAATGATGGGGAACGAGAAATAGATAACGAAATGCTCAGAGGGCACATTGAGAAATAATTGTAATCGAACTATTGGAATTAACTAACTTAATATTTAAATAGCTCTTTTAAAAGTAAAGAGATTTGCAATTAAAAATCAAATTTGTACCAAAGAAAGATGTAGAATTCAAGTTAATAAGACTTTGTAATATCGATTTTCATTTTTGAGAGAGATTCTTTATGTTAAATGTAATACTTGGGCGAAATGTATTAAAAGTAATAGAAAACTGGTAATTAAATTAAAGCTAAATAAATTTTGTAAAAGTAAGGAGAATTAAGATTTTAAGTGAAATTAACGTTTATCGAAAATGTAGAATTTAAATAAAATAGGTTTGTTCTAAGCAAAAAGCAAATTTGAAGATTCTGTGGACTCTAGCAAAGTATTTGTTTTTACTGTTTATTCATCAATTTTATTAGCTCTGCAATAAGCACAATTGCCTATATTACAGAATACAGTAGACTAACTATAAGCAGATTATCTTATATTAATTCCTAATATAGTATGTTAACTAGTACATATATTAATTAATATAATAGTTAAAGGATAAAAAATGATGAACGATGTTTAAATCAATTTTCAAATAATTTTATCTTAATTCAAACTAGGTAAATACAGTAAATACTTAAATAATTGCCGGGGTATTAAATAATTGCCGGGTCTTAAATAATTGCCGGAGGAATGAATAG
>JAQGBZ010000521.1:0-36008 GCA_034687125.1 Neelides folsomi
TCCTTGGCAAAACCCACATTGTCAATAGTCTGGATGAAATTAATAAAAAGTTTAATTATCAAGTCCTTTAAACAAAAATCTTTTTTATTGAATATAATAAACCTACAGCATTGAAAAATACTAAAACTCTGAGTATTGTAAGTTGCGAGTTGAGTTAAAGTTAATTCTTTTTAAAAAAGCTTTGTTAGTTAAGGAGGAAGGAGGTGGGAGGAGGGTAGGAAAGTACAGCTAGCACAAGGAAAGGTTGATGGTAAAAGGATAAGCACGGCGTTGAGGGATGTGCGGCACTGCGGGCATCCTATTGTTAACATATAAGTACTAGGTAGGGTATTGCATAGAGTTTTCTTTTGGTCTTTACTCTTTTTCCTGAAATAAGAAAGAACTTAGCCTTATTAAATGAAGAGATTTTTGATTGAGGAAATGATTGATGCATCAATCCGTCAAATTACACTTTCCGTTTCCAGACTATTCTCAGCGTTAATGATTCTTTAATGATCTCCATCAACCAACAAGGGGGAAGAGATAAGCAGAGTCAACGTAGCCATGTCGAGGGCTGGGTTCTTGCTCTAAGCACTCCAATATATTCGAGACTCATCCTTGTACTCACTCAAATAACCGCCCTGTTTGCTTCTCAAATAAGGGTTCCTTCTTATCCCCCCTCCTTCAGCTCCTATCATTATCCTGAAGAGTTTCTTCAAAATAAAGGACAAATATAAAATATTCCAAAATGAGATGCGGGAGGGATTCCTCTTGAAATGTCGAAGGATCGAGGACAGGAAAAAGTGGAGCTGAATTGGAGACCGGAGAAATGCCTCGAGCTTCTAAGCTCTTCTCTCTCGCACATCATCAATTTCTCCTTAAGGATAGAAAAGGAGTCGAGTTAAAGTCTCATTTCATGTTTTGTAGAAAATGACAGGGAGGACTCTGGATCGACTCTTTTATAAGATAGGCCTTCCTATAACTGAATGTATATTTCTATAATTGTAAATTGAAGACTTCTTTAGATTTTTCTGAATGTGAGTAGGATGTGCCTTATCTTTTAAAAAGGAAAACTTCTCTTCAACCTCACAAATTCTCGGGACTCCTGTTCAATTTACAAAAAATGAAAGATGGAAATATGAGTCAGACTTGATTGCTTTACATTGATTGCACACTCAGAACTTTGGATTCTTTGAGCCACTCTCAGTCAGTCAGCTATGTACCTATTTATGTTGCTCCCATACACTTCTCAGAATATTTCTTTCACTTCATACTTATGTATTTTTTGACTTTTAATCTTTTCAAAATAAAGAAGAGAAAGAAAATTTTGAATATGTTTTCCATTACAGGTATCTACGATAGGTATAAATATTTTCATATGATTCGGCCATTTATACCTATGGCATAGTAGGTATTATGTCTGTAAATCTAATCATATCTCACAAAACTTGTGTAAGTAAGTCTCCAGTGTAAGTTACGTACGAACTTTGACCGGTAACGGGGCGAGAAATATAATGTGATAATTGACCATTGTTTCGAAATGCCCAATAGAAAAAGAACAATAAACATTTGTTATTTTTGAGCGGGATTTAGAATGCTTAAAGGATACTTTAAAAAGTAAGTTCAAATCTTCAAGCATTCCCGCTCAAAAATAACAAACGTTTATTGTTCTTTTTCTATTGGGCATTATGAAACAATGGTCGATTATAACATTATATTTCTCGCCCCGTTACCGGTCAAAGTTCGTATGCAACTTACACTGGAGAATATGTACTAGTTATTTATTATGCGTTGGATGTATTACTATAATGTACATCGGCGATTGAATATTTATTATGTTCATGCATATTATGGTTGTTTGTAATATTTATATGTATGGTAAATTACAATTTACTATATTTATTTAATTAAATCCTCAATTAATGGAAAAACCTCAGAATTTAATTAAATATGAAATTTGCCAATCAGCATTGATGTGCGTATTATCTTTGATGCAAGATATGTTGGTAGAAATTTAATTTTACACGGGATACTCACAGCTTCCCAATGAGCCTTTTAAGTTTTATTAATTCAATTTATCCCATCGTTTCTTCCCTTCCAAAATTAAATTCCTTTTCGGTTACTTGTTACATGTTGACTTTCTGGAATGATTCGTCTATTCCATTTTCACGTATTACATTTAAAGAATTTCAATATTACCAAATTCATGACTTTGTTGAAATTCCTCAGTCGTGATACCGATGATTAACGGTCTAATTGTTCTCAAAGTACCTTGCTAATTGATTTACAAGATTATTTATTATATTTAGAACTCGGGAATAAACAAAAAATTCCTGTAAATTAAGATAAAAGTGGGCATAATTATTTAATCTGTTCCGATAATTTGGTTCTCTCCACCGACGATTTATCGATTAATTAGAATATATTACCAGTCATTTGATCATACATATATTGACTTATAGATCGATTTACTACGATACTAAATAAATAATTTGTTCGGTTGTTTTCCTTAAATAGTTACCTCTTGTGGTGAGACAGTGAGAGTATTGAATTTTGTAATTAGTATAGTAAAACACTTGATTAAAAATGTGATATGGTTGGTTTTAAAACAGTAAGTATAATTAGATTTAATGGGATTAAATGCAATGTACAAGTTGGGTTGAAACTAATTGTTTTTCGCGTCTAATTTTTTATGAATGAAGTTTTATTTTGTGTGGACGGAAATTACTGACTTGAGTTCTTCCTTTCCACAAAGCTAGTATTTTTAGAATGTACGAGTATATTGAATTTATAGAGAGGCTTTTAAACCATGATCATGAATTTTAAAGAAGCTAAATGGTCCGCGTGGATTTGACATTTTTCGGTTCGCTGAGAGTTGAGATGCCACTGACTCTCTTTTGTAAACTTCTTTACTCGATACTTTTCTACATTTTCCATCGCTAAAGCATTGGGTATATAAAAGTGTAAGTAAAATATTCAGGGATTTTCGAGTCGGATTTCGGTTGGAGTCCATTGAGCAAGATGGCGTCTGCTGGGCTCAACCAAGAACCAGGGAGTTTCGGGGTTTGCTCTTAATAAGGTTTATATTATACGTAGGTACCATAGATGTACTTAAATATCGATACATAGCGTAGGTAGACCTGAGTATTATACTATTTAATAGGTAAGTACTTATGTACAGCAAACAAGTTATAATACAATATACAGCGTGTTTCAGCTCGATGTCCCGCCTTTTATAACTAAATAGATCATAAGGCGCGACATTGAGCTGAAACACGCTGTACTCTTCTTTCCTTCTATTGAATCTAATTTTGTTATTTTCAATTATATTTCAACTAACAATAACAATGCATACTTATAAATATTAAATTTAATTCCGAATTAGATTACCTCTTTTAAATATTAGTACCAATCAATAGTAGAATTAAACAAATGCATCATAATTTGAATAGAATTCATCATTTACGCATTTAATATCAAGTGAAAAGAGCTTATAGTGAAGGGTAAGGGAAAAATATTATAAAATCGTTAATAATCAACAACAGAGTGTCATGGACAAGTCTTAAAAGAGATATAGCGGAACTAATCTACCTTTTTATAACGTGATGAGCCCAGCAGCCTTAAGAAGAGCGCTGGATTCCCTCATCAATCAAATTTGTGACAGATCTTAAACCTGGTACTGCTATTTGAGTCTTATCATATACTGTATTCATAGCCTAAAGTGAGCGTAATATAAAAACATACTTTCAAAATATTACTTATGTATATGGTACATAATATTGTATTGCATGTATACGTAAGATACCTATATATATTAAAATACAAATATTATAGATATACCTAGCTAGGTATTTCAATCTTGGAATGCTTATATGATGGATACATTATCATATATCATGAATTCATACCCCTTATACATCATATCTCGTAATTGTTACATCGTAAAATTCATATATCTTTGGTATCATATCTCGTATAGGCCAATTCTCGTATATAATATATATCGTAAGTAATATATCTCTTTAGTTATTTACTCGTAAATTTATTTCTCGTCTAGTATTATATCTCGTTGTTATTAAATCTTGTATCGTAAAAAATTATTTTGTCTTATTTCAAATGTAATTAAAAATAGATAAGGTGGGTTCAAGTTCAAGAGTGAACGGTCATATCTCGTAGATCCATATTTAAATACAAACATCTTACGCATTTACAACTTTAATATACATACCTACATACATAATATGAATGTTGTTGATAATTAAAAGGTTATAAGGCCACAAAGTTCACAACAAAAGGTAAAAATAAAACAGCCCGATTTTCCTACTGTTCTTTAGTTTTTATAATTCATTCCATAGTAAACATTAAAATTTTATTCATTACAATACCTTTAAAGTTTGTTATTGGCAAAAAGGTGCAAAACAGCTAATACACGAAGGCTTCATATACATAAAAGATTATAATTATAAAGATACTATTCAGTGGAAGTGTGTGCAATATAATAAGTCGTGTATGAGACGTTGATTTATTCTGTATGTTACATGTATTCCATCTGTCAATAGAATTGTTAATGGAAATGTTTGCCCTGTTCTTCATATATTTTTTACGAGATATAATTATTAGACGAGAAATAAATTTACGAGAAAATAACGAGATAAAATACTTACGATATATATTATATACGAGAATTGGCCTATACGAGATATGATATCAAAGATATATGCATTTTACGATGTAACAATTACGAGATATGATGTATTATCGGTAAGAATTCACGATATATGATTAGACTCCCTCATATGATACAGGTAGGTATATTGTATAATATTATTATTTATCACCATACATATAATTATGTACTATTATGTATGGTATTTACGTATATATCAGTATGAGTTAATACTTGTACAATAAATATAAGTAGTTATGTATTCATAAAACTGTACCTCCAGACCTCCACCATCATCCTCGTATAAGGTCGAATTTTGAGTCTTTATTGATAGTACTTTCACAACAAAAATTTAGGAAAATCGCGTTTTTTATTAATTTTATGGAATAATACGTATTTTGTATGTAGGTACTAAAAAGGGTCTTATAAATATTATATACATATTATGCATTAGTATTATTAATTAATAATTTTAACAAAAATATCAATATTTAATAATTTAATATCAAAATTTTTAAAGACAGAAAACTGGCATATTTATGTATGTATTTTTGCAATAAGCCCATCTAAATATATAGTACTTCTGTTCATAACATATTAGTTATAACTCATACATAAATATCTGTGCTTACGATTCGTACAGGCTTATGAAGTGTTATATGGATTCGAAAATGATTAAAAGCATAAACATTTATTTGTATATTTGTAGGGCCGATCCCGGGTTCGTGTTTCCTTTTTAGATTACATTTAAGCATTTCTTTGATGTGTTAGAGTTAGATTATTAGTTATTTTCTGCTCTTTGAGAGCTTTATAAGCTCGGCTATATGAAGTCCTTATGGAAAGTGTGTACTTCTCTATTCACATTCAAACAATAATGACAGAGTACTGTGAAGATGACAAGTATTCATAATTAATGTTATTAGATTCCGTATATCGAATGAAAATAGCATCTCCATATAATTTATTTAATACCTCTCGTTACGCACACAAAATTATAATCCTTTAGATTCAAATATTCTATAGGGAATATCTGTGCTTTGAACATAAGATCTTCAATTGAATTCATATCAAGGATTAACGTAAAGGAAATTCATGCATATTATTAGTGAGGACAGTTCTCACCTTTGATGTTTTGCCAGTAAGAGCGGTTGTGGTACTATTGTAAAGCTCCTTCAAACTGTGGTTATCATTAGAACTTTGTGGAAATCTCCTTTGAAGTGACTGGTCTTTGAGGTGAAGTGGCTTAGCCGTATTTCCAATGTACGCCGAGCTTAAAAACTCAATCAAAATAATATATGTATATAATGGAATGAAATGTTAAGAGGGTTCTCAATAGTTCTACCGGTGGTCCAGCCTTGCCCTAACGACTTCATCTTTCGATTCTGTTATAAACATTCCCCATAGCCATCAGCCTTTGAAGTATATCCGAATAAGTTTCAGACTAAGAGGGCTGATTATATTTCATTAGAGCACATTTGTATGCACTCCTAGACCAGAGCTCTTGGCATTGGGGAAGAAGAAAATCGTCTCATCTCCATTACACAATTATGCTCTTCGTGGATTGGATCCGAGTTCTAATGGACCTCTCACTTTATATGCTTCATGGATCAGCTTTGAACTTTGTCAATGCGAAGTGGCCCGTGGAAATTATAATTGGATGTTCTAGGGATTCCCCACTGCGGAAACCAACTGGCGCCATTGAGAACATTAAAGATCTCGGTTAGTTAGCTGGCATTAGCATTTGCTATGACCATTCAATTTCATTTCCGAGCTTTTCGCTCAACGAATGGCCTCTAACGTATTACTTCATCCTTATCAAATTACCCACGTTCAATACTCAAAATCTCGAATTTAGTTCAATCGTCGGAAGCGGAAACGGAAATAATGATCCACTTGAGAATTTGAATTATCATATGCAAACACAAATAGCAAGGTCATGAGAAATCGCAAAGTAAAATGCAAACGAGAGAAACTATTTAATATTTCGAAAATGCATTAATAATGGAAATTAAGTTATCCAAATTAATGCTTGAACTATTTGGGTTGAACACCATTTATGTGTACAAATGGCGTGAGAGCTTTTAAAATCATAAAATATTTCTGCCCGTTGTGTGTTTATTAGTAAAATGCCTACATTTTAAGAACTTTTACGTTATCAAAAGAAACGGTAATGAAATGATGCTTTCATGTTACACAGCAATCCGGGTTTTTTTCCTTTTCCATGTTACTATTATAGGCTTCTGAATATTTACTTAACGGATTTTTTGCCCTACCTCATTAAGTCACAATAAGGTACAATGATTGGGGAAAAGAATGCTTATAAATTTGTTGAAATGAGACAAGCTCCCTATGAGTCCAGATTGAAAAAGCATTTATTTTTAGGCCAGCTCAGCTCGCCTGATTTGATGTTTGATGTAATCATTTAGGCGCAGGGGGATCCACAGAGTTAATAAAAGAGAATCATGCAATATGGTGTGGCTTCGAATCAACTTCAATCTCAGGTGCTGATTTGTTGATGAAGTGAGCGGCGGAAAGTCGTTGGGAATTTGAACAGAACTGCACCAAGTCCATCAAAGACAGAGTTCCATCAAGCCAAGCTGGTGGCAACTGCAGGGAAAATCAAGATAAAGGACAGTATTCCTACTTCTGCTGGTGTCTCTTATCTCCTCCCAAACTTGGAGGCGGCTGCGACTCGAAAGAAGGTACATCCTCGTTTACTCTTCGAACTTTAATGGAATAGTATCAATCTCGAGGATGATGGAAAGGGATAAGGCTATGGGAATGAGATTGTTGCGTTGGATGAGAAATCGATGAACAGACCATTTCAAACTCTGAACCATATAGGAAAGAAAAAACAAGAATTTTTGGAAATTGGCTAAAGTAATTTTAAGCAAAAATTACGTTCTTTCCAACAAAAGTTATTAATAAAATGTTATAAGTATCATAATAATATATACACTTATTAACTTTACTAAATATATTAAAATAAATCTGTAGCATATTACGAATTATTATAAACTTTATAACTAAAAGTAAGTATGGTATTATGACATTCAATACCACACGTATGTATATCTAATAGTAAATATTAGAATGTCTAAATTTTATATTTAATTGTTAAAGTTATTATTACATTTAGTTAAGTTTATGTCTAATTATATACTTTAGTGCACAAATTATGAATCATTCGTTTTATCTGGTACATAAGAAGGGAACATTATTAAAGAGTAAATTTGGACTTAAACATGTAGCGATTATAACAAATTCAATTTTTCATTCTCCCCTTCCCACTTTCTGGAGTTCGTGTGATTCGGTTAAATGATGAGGGCTTCAAAACTTTGTTCAAAGTTTCTGACGTTTAGTCAAAGCAAATCTTAAAACTTTTTCACGCTTTTAAATCATTATACTTTGGAAAATTTAAAAAGAATTAAACCGCGGAAACTTTTTACGCTGTCTAATTAATTGCTTATAATTTTTCTTCGTTTCAAAGAATTTCCCTCCGTTTGAGTTTAAATTAAAAGGAAGGCCCACTGCGCGGGTGGAGGGAAAGAGGAAAAGGACTAAAAAATTCTGCATATAATTATCATTACTCATTAAGAGACGAGGACAGGAGAGAGACTGTGCGGAATGGGGCAATTAGTTGATCTCGAATCTCTGGAGAGCAAATTAAAGTTTGGTGAAATAAAGTGAATGAGTGAGTAGGAGGCGAGAAATTGCAATTTGCGGGGAGGTTGCGAGGGACTGCTAGAGGGGCCTCGTAATGAAATCATAGAGATGATGATCACGAGAGCTTTCATGGAGCCTTTGACGGGGAGAATGCTGGTCTGGATAGAGACTGATGTTATGCGGAACAAACTTTCGTCGTTTGAGAAATGACAGGATTTTTTCCGAGGGCTGGGAGACGATCATGCTCTCATTTTCCCCGCCGCACCACGACGACCATCATCCGATTCTTGTCCTTATCTCTGCCATTCTTTTGCGGAGAGTTGAGGAAGTTTCGGGAAAATCATTCCTCATTTGGAAATCTAAATCCAGGGAGAAGGAGGGAGTTTCCAGCCAAATGAGTTCACCGCCTCGGCAGTGTGGATTGGAATTGGAGCTCCGTTTCCTCCCACCGCTCCATCTTCATGGACGTTTCAAATGGATTCTTAGTTTCTGGATTACTTTACTTTCCCTCAACTTTTATCTATTTTATCTTCCCATATTTCTCCCGACTGCTGAAAGCTAAGGTGAAATCTGTAAAAGTGAAAGCTTGCTTTTAGCTTAGCTCGTTTCCCCCAAGGGATGTTGAAATGGACTGGGAAACGATTTCCACCAAATATTCAGTCAGACTTAACATGGCACCACCAACCTCCCTTCCCAATTTGCTCCGAGCCTTTTCTACTTCCCTCTTTCGAATTCGGGAGGGCTTCGATTGAAAATTTGGGTCCAATTTAACTCTTCTTACACTTCACCTATCACCAGCATGGTGAAGGGCTCCAACGGCCCACCAAACAACAGATTTCTTCGATTTATATAATGAGATATTCTCCTCCTGATTCTCCACTAACTTATCTCCCGAATTACATCACAAATTTTTTACGCCGAGTTGACAATCCAGTAATGCATTCTCTGATGTTCGTGATTAGATTCCAGATTGCTTTCATCGAGAGAATTACGCATGAAAGGTTCCGAATCAATCGAGAGCCCTATAATTGTATTTCAAATTTCTGACTAGTTTCCACCCACAACACTCTTCAATATCCATTTTATTTATAACTATACAACTCCCAGGTTCCAAGATTCTATTAAGCCCAAACCTCAAACACACTCTCCAACAACCGCTCTCATGACTGATATGAGTAATGCCAATAGAATAAGTACGTAAGCATAATTGAGTAGAGCTTCATTTGCATTTGCTTCCATGTACATTTGCTTTTACGTACTCTAGGAAAGTCGACAGCTTTTAGTATGTGAGATATGTGAATTTTCAAATACCACACATCTCATATTTATTATGTACACGAATCTATAGGTAGTGTAATCCTAGCGTTAAATAACCAATGAGTAGAGCAAAGCATACAATATCCTATGGTTTGAAATATAAATGCATTCCATACTAGGAAATTGAAACCAACCATGTATAAATCACAATTTAATTACTCTTCCTTGGAAGCTTTTACAATAATTAAATGTTTCCTATTTGCTTTGTCATCAGTTTCTTTTCAGGAAATTCACTTGCTAAATAAGAGAGAAAGAAAAAACATTTGAAAATATTTGCTTTACTTTAATGTATTACCTGAAAGAATCTGATTGTAAAATAGAATTAATTATTAATTCAGTAATTCAACTGAATAATGCAATTTTGATTGTATGTCAGGATTAACATTATTATTTATTATTTATTATCAGCGAGTACTCCTACTTTGACAAACTTTTACCTTCTCTTTTTGAGCAATTTAAAGACTCGGCGTGTAAACAATACAAATGGAATGATAACATACGCTATAATCCCTTAGACTAAGATTTGATGGAAATTTGATAATCCTAAGCAGCGCTTAGGGCACTAAATGTAAAGTTATTATTTCAGGAAAGTATCATTTAATCCATTGTTTTCTTTACTCTATAAGTTTTTTTAAGAATGTTGAGGCAAACGGGCATTTGAGTAAAACGTTTCAAAAGTTTGTACTTTTTCGGCAAATCGAAATCGTTAATACTCGTAGTTATTTTTTATGTACCTTATTATTTGATCATTTTAAAACTTTACACATGCACATATTTCTATTGTATGATTTTATTCATAATATTATCTACCGATATACATTATTGCATTTAACTTAATAGATTTGGAATTAAAGAGTAAATAAAATATATCAATAAAAATTTGTAAATATTTATTGGAATGGGTTCAAAAAGCGTAGGAATAATTAGTCGTTGGCGTTGCGTCGCAAGTGTGAAGATAAGTGCTCTTCTCCTATCGCCACTATTATTATTGCCTCCCATCAGGCACACGTTGTTGAACATTTATTAGTTCGGGAGAATGAGGAGAGTAAAAGACATTAACGACCTGGGGTGATCTCATTCCTAATCTAAATACTGAAAGTTAGGAAGAGGATAATGGATTGCAGAGAACCGTCGGCTATTTTAAGGGGATTTTTGATGAGGTTTAGCTCAAAGTTTACAAGAGTGTTAGGGAAGTGAATTTGAAGATCTCTGTCGGAGATAGCGAGGAGGAAAATGGGGCTGGAGAGAGAAAGGTATGTGGCCTGGAATGAGCTGGATGTGTGGGGAGAAGCTGCGGGTAATGGTAATGGATGAGCGTACTTTATATTTGTCAGTCCTAGGAATTTGGCAGTGATGAGATTTGAAGTAGAGTGGTAAAGAGGGGACCTGAAGCCGCGCTCATTACCAAGTGCGGAGTGAGAATGAGGATTGTCTCCTTCCGTTCAGATTGCATAAGGAGATAATCATAATGCCTGAGTTTCAATTTGTCAGCTAATGTAATGCTGCTCCTCGAAGATTGTGCATGAGACATGGGGAAAGTGTCTGGGGCAGATAAGAGAGGATTGCGGGCTCAGTGCAACCTCGAAGAAGAATAGCATTTAATTAACTTTCCTCATCTTTCCCACTACCATCGACTTATACAGAGTTGAGAGGAATGCCGGGGCCCAATCCTCTTTCTTTGGAACCGGAGCTTTTATTGCTTTCTCGATTTTGCACACGGAGCCCGGCTACTTATCGTTAGGAAGAAGGAGACACATACACATAGGCCCACATGCACTACACCGCCATTGTCTTCCCCTCACCGAGCCCCGTTAAGCGGTCCATGCTCCCAAGAGCACGATTTTCATTATTCTGAGCACTGATTCTCCTCCTCCTGCTAACTTCTCATCTTTTTCTTTAAATGAAATTACTCACCCTCTTCACTTCAAAATTGCGGCCAGAGTGGAATGTGGACATGTTGGAAAATTGGATAACGGGGTAAGATCTTTAAATGCATTTGAGGGTCGATGGGGAGAATGGGAGGAATGAGGGAGTTTTTAAGTAGGCCGCCTCGACGGATATTGGGAAAAGGCCTTCAATTTGACTGAGATTGTAATTTGTTCAAACTTAACTTTGACAACTTTTGGCTAGTTAGAGGAGAAGGCAGGGGAATTTGAAGAGAAAGTCGGATTCATCTCTCGGCCCGGCCTTTGTGGAGGAGAGTTGAGGCTCTCTAGTTATGCTGGGAATTTTAACTCTCTCCCCCTCAACTTCAGCTCCAACTCAATTCCGAGAGGAATAAGCTCCTCCGAATGGGAAGAGGAAAGAGAGAGCAAACAGGATTTGAGTTTTCTTGAAAAGGAAAAGTGAGCGGAGACGTCTTCATAAAATGAGCTCTGCTTTTCCGATACACAAAGATCCATAAGGAGGAGTCTAAACAAGTCTTTGATATTATATATCATCGGGCTCCAAACTTGCTCCTCACATCAACCAAAAGATCACATTGAACTTTAATATAGTAAAGAAAGAAGAGTTGAGGGAACTGGATCCATAAAACTCCTCCTCTCCGCATAACTCCATACGATATTCACCCTATAGGAGATTCTCCATATAACCCAATGGATTGATGGGAAGGTAGTTGTAGTGGCGTTGCTGGGGAGCTTGGAACGCCTCACCGTCTCCCGCCGCTCTCGAATCTTCAAAATGGTCGTCCTGATCTCGCTCCGTCTGATAATATGGGGACGTCATCAGAGATTGCACTTTTATACTCCTATGAGCATTGGGGGCATAAAGGCTCCGGCTGTGATATAACAAGGAGTCATTGAGAAGGTCTTATCTATCATGAGACGGAGGTTTGAGACGGAGGAGCACAAGTGGGAATGAGGGTTCCTCCAACGATCCTTCGCATCTTCTCATTCCTCAACGAGGAGCGAGAATGCAAAATTGGGACGAGACCCGTGGTCTCAAATACGGGGGAAATAGCATTTTCGATGCCGCAAAACGCCGTAAAACTTTTATGACACATACACTCTCCTCTTCCAAAGGCCCCAAACTCTTCTCGCTCTCTTTCAATGACTCTCACTCACAACGGATTATTCAAAGCAAGCTCTCTGAAACCATTTCATTTTGCCTGCCTCGGCGGCAACAGCAGCCCTGCCATTCCCCTCATTCACATCCCTTCCCTGCTGGATGGGAAAGATGGGAAATGAGAAGAGCTGACGACCAGACACTCAGGACGACCATCGACTTCAATGAACAATTCCCCCAATTTCAACATTTTCCTCCTTCGCAATATTTACTGTCAACTTGAGTTTTCCAGGCATATTTAAATTTTATAATTTAAATCGGGAAAATTTTTGTTCGATCAATTCTGAACATGAACAGTTTTGATAATTAAATTGACAAAATTTAAAAAGAGGAGAGTTAAATTTGAGGAAAATATTTAAAGGGCTAATAATACTGTATTTAAATTCGTGTTTAAAATTGGAAATGAAATTAACTAAAAATGAGTCAAGTTTATTTAAACATTACTATATTTGAGAAAAAGATTGCGTAGTTTGAGTTAAATTGCGTATTTAGATAAGATTCCTTTTAAGATTTACGATGAGATATGCGGAAAGTTTTATTTGCTCGTGTATTTTTCTATTTTTATTCTCCGTCTTCTATCGCATGGTTTTTTTTAACTATTTTTGAAATTGTAAAGCAAGTTTGGAGTATTTTGATATAGTTTATGAACGTGTAGGACATATTACCTCTTTCTAGGCATTATGCTACTTTTAGGAGAAGGGATAAGTTGGGCATTCTTTTTAGAAGGCATTTTCAAAATTCTAATACTTATTCTCTTTTGAGAGAAAACAAGGGCTTCTCTCGCATTCAGCAGGAACTAGGATTCAATATGAAATGAGAAAAGTTTTTCTAGTCTTCTGCATATTTCCTATTTTGTTTGGGAAGAAGAGTGGCGGTTTTGGCTTGGAGCCCCTTGTTAGCCAGCTTCATACTTGAATTTCAAATTTTCCCTATATGGTTTATAGTGTAGTAGTCAAAATTAAATTTTGATCCCACCGTTTTCCTTTCTTCTTTTATCAACCAATAAAGCACTTGTTTTCATGATATTTCTCAAAAGAAAAACCTTTTGATCTATGTATGAACAAGAACTAATGCTTAAACATAGTTGATTAAATTAGAAATTCAATTCCAAATTCGAGATTGTTTTCGATTTGCGACCATGAGAGCCTACACTGGAATAAGAATTGTGGATTCGAATATGGAAAGCTTCTTTTCCCCATTTCTGTGCCTTTTATGCATAGAATACTAAATCCAATGCTTTGATTCAAAGAACCAGCAGAAGAACCAATAATGGTTTCTTTGAAATATTTCCCTTTTAAGACTTTATAAAATCCTTTTAAATATAGCAGAAATGGAAATAGAATCGAATTACGTTCAACTTAATATTCCCGGTATTTCGACTGGGATATATTAGAAGACTTTGAAGCCAGAGAGCATTTGAAAAGAAAAAACTCCCTGGTTTAATATAATGCAGAATCCCGAGAACAAATATAATAAGATTGTGGTAAAGTAGGCAAGTATAATAGAAAAAAAGTTTTTATGAATATCCCGAATGTGTAATATAATAGAAGAGTAGTTGAAAAGATTAAAAAAATTCTTGGGTCCATTTTCCTGGAATTTGAAAGAGGAAAGTTTGGTCAGGATCTCCCGATTACATGCTGGTAGGAATTGGGAATTGGACCAAAGATCTCTCACCTAATGAAAGTGTAAAATAAATCATTTCATTAGTTCTACCCGAGTTGGCCAAACACTCGTGAATATGGCTTCCCAGGGCGCTGGATGGTAGTTGAATGAAGTAGTAGATTATTGTTCCTTTTAGGCAGGATGTTATATTTACTCATCTTGTGAAAGAGAGAAAGGGAGCTCAAATATTATTAGAGAGATCGGCTTATGGTGAGTGGACCGGAATGTAATGGAATGTAATGAAAGGGGGAAGCGGATGGCTCATGGAATGATGGATAAAAGGGCGAGTCGAGTGGGAAGGATCCCCGCTAATATATGCTCGTGTTTATGAAGGAGAAAGTTTTTGGAGAACGAGGGAGTCGGATGGAATTCGGAAAGGAGGACAGGAGAAGCTAGGTTGGGCTCGGGAGAGAGAGATTCATTAATTTGGTGGTTTAACCACACGGCGTGAAATACGGATGGGCTTCTCCTCTTGCTCTTTCCTTCCTTACCCTCTCCTTGACGTTTTTAGTTAATGATGCATAAAAGATTCGGCTGCCGACAACCAATTACTCTTTCCATATATGGACGACCCCACTACTGGTGAGAGGGAATGGAGTTATAGAGGCAATCTTGAAGGAAACCAAAGCTCCTTGTTTCCCTCCTCCCAATTATTCAAGGGAGATAGGGCCATCTCTCCTCGCATCTCACTTCCCCAAACGGAGGAAATAAGGAACAGCCAGGGACTCATTTGTGTGAAGAGTGAATTTAATAATATTACTTGCTCAAATTGGTTCTTCTGCCGTCCTCACTTTCCTCCGGTTTATGAGAAGCAGGCGACAGTGGTTTCTCCCTCTGTTCCTGTCAGAACTTGGAGGGCCGCTCTCAATGGACTCTCACCACCGACTCTCATTCAATGAGGGACTTCAATGAGTCTCTCGAGTGGATTCGTTTCATTTACAAATGACGAGATGCTCCATCATCTCCCTCTGCCAGGCAAAAGGGCCTGAATCGCCAACTAATGGTTCACTACAACTTTTAAGGCCCATTTGCATACATAAATTCTTACACATGTATTGTTATTTACTTTTACTCGGTCGAGGAGAAATTTTCTATCCTTTTTAATACCTCGCCCGTCTCGAAGAATTTATAAATAAATTGTGAAGATGGGATGCGAGGGAAAAGAGTCAACATGAATGCATTCCATTAGAAAATATTACGAAATGCTCAAGAAGCTTCGTCTTTGTATGGAAGGCTGCGAAGGGTTGTATGGATCGATTGAAAACAAAGTTGAACTTTAGATGAGTTGGGTGGGGAAGGATAAAAATATGAAGCTAGGCTTTCTAATGTATTGCCACAGGGGAATATTGAAATGCTTTGAGTTTTGCTGATATTAGTTGATGTAGAACTTGTCATTTTTCATTTTGACAGTCAGGAGTAAGGGATATGACTTGGGAGTCACCCCTCCCTCCACCCTTTGCACTCCGCTTTGCATAAAGACTTCCCACAACTCCGTGCCTTATGAAAAATATTTAGAATAGAAAATGAAAAATATTTTCCATCTTCAAGACAGAATTTTTTTCCACCTCAGACCACTTTCTTAACATTCTTCTTAAAAATTCACTTGAGAAATATTCTTAAACAGGATTACAAAAATGAATAACTAGCAAAATTAATTCTTTAAATATTCAAAATAATTTCTTTATTTTTAAAATGTACCACACATAAAACACTCGTAGTTAAATATTGTTTTTTGTTTACTCCACAATGGTTAAAATGCTCGCCCTATTTTTAGTGAACAAAATGATATATACGTACTTAATATAACTAGATAGGAAAAACCATTAAAATGGGAAATGAAGACCTCTTAACGATTTTTCGCTCTTCAAGCAAAGGAAAAGTTGATGAGGTGGATGAGAGTCTTGATGTGTATGAGGGTTTTGCAAGATAAAAGGATTATTTTGCGGGGGGTTTCTTTTCTCGTAAACTTCAAGAGTTCCTTTCAATTCTGATTCGAGACTTTCCCTTTGAGAGCTGAAAGAGAAGATAAGTCAAAGAGAGGTCAGGAAAAGGAGAGATGACAAGCGTCTTTTCTTTCCTTTTTCCTGGAGGGAATTAGTATCATGTCAAAGCCCAACTTCATTATGTTTAATCTTGATGAAAGCAAAACAAGCCTTGGAATTCTTATGACTTTCTATTTTATTTTACGGCCCAAGGAAGAGTTTTAAACATTACGGAGGAAGTCCTTGGAAAAGAGATAAAAGATGAAGGAGAGTTACTAAGAAATTCTTAAAGTGAAGATGAAGCATTCGCCCTACTTCTAAGCCCATCATAATAATATCTCATTAGAAGAAAAACTTACTTCCTATCTTTACAACTTTCTACTATGAGAACTCCCTTCAACACGTCCATTTATTAATATTAATATTCAACCAATTATAATGGACTGCCGGTGAGCCAGTGAGTGTTCATGTTTCAGGGCTGGGGTGTTCTTGTATACTAACTGACAGATTTTACAATTAGGTAAGACCATTTAGTTCATACTTACTCATAAATAATTTTTCATATCTGCTTTTTAAAATTTCGGATAATATTGGTATTTAAAAACTGTTTAGGTTAGATGAATCTCAACAAGGATATTATCATACAAATCATTATTAAGATTAATTTTTAATATTTTGCAAATTATACACAAAAACAAATTCACATTTTTTCGTTATTTTAACCGCATAACTTGATGATCCATAAAAAATTGTTTAAAAGAAATTATTGGAAATTGTACTCTATTCTTATTTTTGATTTAATTAATTTGGTTAAAAAGTTAAATATTAATATTACAGAATATTCTGTATTACTGATTTAAAATATACT
Organism: Neelides folsomi; assembly: GCA_034687125.1. NCBI lineage: Eukaryota > Metazoa > Arthropoda > Collembola > Neelipleona > Neelidae > Neelides > Neelides folsomi. The sequence continues at coordinate 17,207 of JAQGBZ010000521.1, forward strand.
GCATTTATACCATTCAAATATTTGTAATTTGTTGGTACATTAACTACATACGACATACATAGAACTATAGTGCCTATAAAATGATTATAAATACCCTGTATGTACTTATATCATATTTATATAATACTGTATTAATCAGGACTATCATATAAATTTATTAATACTGTAGTAAATAGTATGAGTATATAGCAGGCGCTGATAAATAATAACCTCCAACATGCTCCTCATTTTACGTAAGCCGATTCGCGTTTGCCTCCTTTCAATCTCCTTTTCCCATCTAATTGGGGAATTAAAACTTTGAGTAGGGGAACAGAAGAGTAAATGAGGTTAATAAACAAGTTCTTTACATAAGGTTCTTTGATGTTGGCATTATATATATTAAGTCCTTGGTCCTTGGGTAATTAGTGTCCAGAGGTCTTATCATTAGCTCAAATAGCCTTTTGATGAGCTTTTCTATCTCGGAATTTCAGTAAGAGCATTGTGCAAATTTAGCGGCCTAAATTTTAATTTAACTTAAATATATTTTTCTTTAAAGTTAACTTTCACATCAACCAACATGAGTGTTCTTTTAGAAGCTTTAAGGCGAGTTCAAGTTTCCCTTCGTCACTCTCGCTTTTAATGCTTGAGAAGCAAGGCGGAGGGTCGGAGGGAATGGGCATATATGGTATAGTTGAAGAATCCCGATCGTTTCATCGGGTTGGCAGAGGAAAGATAAGGTTCAGGCCTCAGCCCTTCGGGGAGAAAATTGAGGAGGAAGTGAAGGAGTTGAGAGGGGGAATTCAAAGGCAAGTGGAGCGAGAGGAGAGAATTTGGATGGGAAGAGACGCATGAGAGAGAAACAATAGGGAAGACCTTTCATTAAAATAAGGGAGTCCCATTACTCCGTCTCCTAATTCCACCCTAAGTCCCGTTACGTGACTCTCTCGAGACATTTGGCTATGGAGCCAACGAGTCAGAGCCTTGAGGAAAAGGATCAAAGACACTTTACCTACATTATTGCTCGCGACTTGTGTCTCCCAAAGAGGCCCTGTATGAGTAAACAATGGGAAAGAGAGAGACGCAGGCTTTTCCGGCTCCATCACCGCAGAGGTCAAATGAAGAAGATCCTTAAAACTCGGGGCGAGGACGGAGCGATTTAGGCGCTCCCATCAACTTCGCCCCCGCTCCGCCTCTTTTGAATGTCTTTCCCCCTTGTCCTCATTTCTCTGATTCTTTTCCAATCTCAAAACTTTCCTCGCTCTCTGCCCCCTTACGGAAAGGATTGCGAAGGGAAAAAATTCCCTTGTTTGTTGGCTACTTTGAGAGTTCTTTCCATGTCAGGAACTTCTACAAAAGAATGAAACTTGAGATATCTCAAAATAGCTGATCCTTTACCGCTTTGTTCTCTCCCCGTTTTTCTCGTTGAAAGGGAGTATGTATGCACGTTGAAAAAAATTCGACGTTCTTTATTATTTTTATCTACCCATCTCTCCAAACAATACTGTAGGGCACAATGTGAAAATTCATAGGATTTGTAAATATGCATAAAGTATTTATTATTCGAAAGCCACAAGAATTATTATTCTTTTATAATACAGACAATTTCAAAATTTGATATGCTACTTATAAATTTTGTATTAACAATACACACATAAATGTATGCTGGCTTATAGATACTAGTTTTTTATGTATTTGTCATACGAGAATACATACAACATACAAGTAATCAACTTTATAAAAGAATTTTTATGAATGCCACGAGTTTTAAGTGCGACGCATGCCAATAATTTGTGGGCTCATTTCATTGTACAAGCAAAAAAGAATTTGGAGTTTTGGGCTGTCATACTTGCTAACATCAAATCCACATCATTATTGACACAGGATGCTTTCCCTCAAATTCCTTTTCGTTTCATTTCCCTCGTGCCCGGCCCATCTCATTTCATGTGATGGTGGTGGTGTGAGTGAGTACGAGGGATTTCCATCTCAAGAGCCTTACTTGAACACGACTACTCAGCCGCTAGTCGCTCTGCTTTTATACATGAGTGAGTCGCTTGGACGAAATGTAAATTCGAATTTGTCACGAGTGAAAGTCGGCTTTTACCTTGTCACATTCCCCCCTTCATTCCCCTCCATCCGAGACAAAAGCTTTAAATATGAAACTATACCATCAAAATATTTTATCAAAGAGAAAACGGATCTCGTACACACCACATTGTTATTTCCTTATTTTACTTTTATACATTCACCAATATTAGAATAGTGGTTGATTATTATATTTAAATACGTAAAAACAATATTTATTGGTGAGTATAGTACATTATTGCATTCATATACTAAATATGCTATATACTTATATTATTTATAAATATTGTATTTTATATGTAAGATATATCAGTATAAATATTTAATAAAATTCTATAAAAATTTATAACATTATTGAAGCTAAAATATTCCAAACTAGGGACTTAATGTGATTGAATTTGTGGAGATTTAGTAAAGAAGGGAAATTGATCCGGGTTGAGCTATCATTAAGCCAAAGCACACAAGGGAAGGACACACGATTAGTCTACGTGATGATGATGAAATATGTGACCCATGGAAGGTATTTTCTCCATCCAAAGTTTGCTTCTTTTGTAATTAATCTACTTCCAGTTTGGTATGCGGCTTGGAATTACACAATTAACGTGGAAACGAATAGAATGTGATGAATAGTGGAGATTCTCTTAGAACCCCACATCAATTTTCTCGCTAACTTCAACCTCCCCATTCCCACATGTGTAACATTGTCACTCTGATTACCGAGATTCAGGCCGTCACAAAGGATTCTTTCTAAAAATGACTGGGCTGAGAAAGAAATGAATAGACTTGTAGAGCGAGAGATTAAAACTGAACAAATTCTTAAGAAATGTTTCCAGAAAGAATTCCTCCTCTCTTCTAATCCAACTCTCTCCTACTGGGTCTCCCAGATTAGGCAGAAATTAATTAGTGAGAGATAATGGGAATTCTTTTCTTCCTCCTCTCTTTTGTCCTGATTGAAGAAGTTCTGATCTGAATTTTGATGTCCCCTTTGATTCAATATTCTTTTCCTCCCATCGACGGAGCTTAGCTCGGTGTACCTGAAACCGGCCTGGTTTTGAGCTCTCATTTGCCCAGCATTTTTTCATTTTCTATTCATGGGAGAAAAACGGAATTCCAGCCTAGGCATCAGACTTCATTTGTTGTGAACGGCGTATTATGCGGGTCCCTGGAAATTATGAGGAGAATGAGATTGGGGTGTGGGGCTGGGAATAACATTTGGAAGATAAGAAAGATATCAGGAGGAATTGATGGTTTTGATGGTAACTAATGTCATGTCCGCTGAGAGAAAAATGGGTGGGGATATCCGGGAGGAATACTTTGGGAAACAAGATGGGCTAATATTAATCCGAGATATGAGGCCCATGGTGGTCGGAGAGGAAACAGAGGTCTGGCTCCGGATCAGGACTCGATGATCCACCTTCCCGATGGCCGCCAAAGAAATAACGGACTGGTGAATCATTTGGTTCCTCCACCATCTTATTTCTGGCTCATAACATCAGGAATTGTTGGTCGAACTTTCCGGTCCGGTCTGAGAGAAAAATCGACTGCTATTATGGACGCCCTCCGACTGGTAATTTATCTTTTATTCTCTTCCTTTCCCCGTGTGATCGTTGCTCTCTTTTCGGCCCATGACTTTTCGAGATCGATTTCCGAGTGCGGCGTTGCTTCGAAACTCACCCTCAATTGTCCTCTTTGCCTTCATCAAAAGAATGAAACTTCACATTAAAGGCTTCAAGTATAAAAGAGTATTAAATTGCATGCAGCATGTTGAATTTGATATTACATTTGCTTATATGTACCTATGTATGATTACATTCATATAAAGGGGGATTATTTTCATATAAAGACAAGGAACCCATGTAGTATGTATTTAGTTGTATCTGCTATTATACGTACTATATAACGACTATCAATATCTTATTGTTAGTTGACTTCAATACGTAACAGGTTTCTATTTAAATAATTGGATTTTGCTTATTGTAACCAACTTTGTTTAATTAGTTGTTTAAACAATGATTTCTCTAATTGATTTAATTAGGAATATTACATTACCTGATAATATCGTAAACTTATTAGTAAGTTATTATATCTAGACCTAGACCAAATTGGTTTATCAATTTAATGTGTCCAAATAATATTAAATATGTAGTAAATCCGTGTAGATAGATATTTAATAATAAATACATTACATTTATGTAATTTTACTAATTTATTAACGTTATTTGCTTATTTATTTGCCTAACTATTTATATTAACTATTTATTTATAATATTTAAGAACTTAAATGCTCATGGAGTATATTTTTTTAAATCTACGATTTACTTAAACTTCTTGGGTATCAAAGTATTTAAAGGCGCTTGGATTAAAGTATTGGGTTGTCTTTTATGGATATAACGATATTTTCATCAAGCTCAAATACTTATTTGCTGATACAATTTATGAGTGAATTATGATAAAAGGAAATTTTCAGGTAGCACAACTTTGAGACAGAGCACAATGTTCCGTATACATTTATTTAATGAGGCATTTCGAAATTATTATACTCCATAAAAAAATTTTATCACCACTAAATATGTCGGTGTGTGAAAGAGAGGCGGGAGTCAAGAAGAGGCCAATGAGCGAAATTTATCAAATCTTATAGCCTCCAGCCCATATCCTTACACATGAGTTGTATAAGCATATTGTCATAACCCTCTATAATCCAAATCCCTTTATGAGGAAAAGGATCGTGCGTGACTTGAAGATTTTGGGAAATCATTTCTACATCGGGCTTCCCTTAAGATGGAACTTGAAGAGAAAGAGAAATTGAAAGAAGGCTTCACCCAAATTCTCCCACTCATACGTGACTCCCAAGGCCCGTAAATCACTCTAATATCCTCATCCTGGCGTTATGGCCATTAAAAATCATCATTTGGCCTCACAATGGCTGTTATAAATTTACAGGTGGAATGAGGCTTTCCTTCCTTTCCGAGGCCCCTCGAGCCGGTCAACGTGAATGTAATGATTAAGCCAAAGTCTAAGGGAAGATTAAACCTACTTTCGTATCCAACTACGCTTAAAATGGACCAACTTTCTTCTTTAAACTTTCTCAATTGTTTACACTTCTCCTTCATAAATAGTCTTCACTTTCCCTCTCGAGATTTGGGGAACACGGGGCACATTCATACTGGGCATTACACTCCCGCTACACCCTTCCCGGCTCACTAATAATGTAGGGGCTCGCATTATCATAGAACCCCTTTCTTCTCTAATGTTGCCGCGAGACAAAGATTAAGTGGCTCATAATGAATCTAATCGTAATGTGAGAAGAGCGTTCTTTTCTTCCTTTGCGGGGAATTCTCACGTGAAAAGGAGGTTATTTCATGAGTGAGAGATTAGGAAGTTTCATTTGGAAATGAGTTGACAAAAGATGAGGAGCTCAGAGGGAAGAAAGGTGAAGAGATAAATAATTCATTTATCTGAGAAATGTGCTCCCATAATATTTATACGTAACAAGTTTTGTAAAAGAAGTCCTTTCATTGCCTTCCTCTCCTTCAGATAATATGCACTTGGAGAAGATTAATGAACTCCGCTGAGCTCCTCGTCTTGTTGCATTTTTCTCTCTTTGTTTCGAGAAGAATCAAAGAGGGAGAGCGAGCGGGGGATCTCGGAATGGAATAAAGAAGGGGGATTTCTGAAGAGAAAGAAGTGTTCACGAGCAGACGAGTTCCTCGAGTTCCTCCGTAATTCCTTTAGTTGAGAGCAATGATGCGAAAACGGAGATAAATCTAAAGAAAAGTCTCGATACTGACGCTCAAATTAAGTAGATGGAAAGTTTGTGTTAGCTGAGAGCAATTCAGCGACTCCGTGCTTGTCATGTACTAATGTTCCTTTCAATTAAAAGAAATCTTGAGAGTCGGGTAAAGTTCAACAGCCACACTCCTCCTCACTCATCCGGCCATTTAAAAAGAGGCAGACCATCACCGTCACTCCTCTCGGTATCTGGGAGCGGCTCAATCTGCTCAAAAGGACCTCCATCGACTCTCTTATTCTTCCCAATGTGCGCCAGGGCTAACGATCCTCATCCCTCTCCTTCATCTCTTTCGGTGGAAGTGAGGAGAGTGGACATTAGGAGAATGGCGCCTTTCTCTTCATTTCCCAGCCCATCACTCCCTTTCACTCGAACTTGGCTCACGCTGAATCAAACATCCTGCGAGACCGCGGAGGCCACATAGAGGACAATTGGATCTCTCCATCAGCCTCAATCTCCCCATCTGTATAAATAAGTGCGGGAGAGTTATTGGGGAATTTGAGCTCAGGCTCTTTCCCCCCAATTAACCATAATTCTCCATTATTTATTAGAGGACTAAAACTTTTCGACCAACTTTCGACTCCATTTATTTTTTTCATCTTTATCGAGGCCAGTAATGAATCTTGGTCCATGTTTGATCATCAGGCATATAATTTATCAACATGCATAATGTACTACTTAATTTGATTGTGTTTAGCCAAGGCCAGTTTATCTCTTATATCACTTGACAAAAAATGTGAACTCATTTTCTGGAATCTCTGAACCCTAACTTGTTATAAACAATATAAAACACGGCTTGCTTAAGCACAGGCGCGTTCAATATATCAGCTATCACAATATAATTACAATGACTTGTTATAAATACATATAACAAAATTGTTTAAATATTTATTAAATCCTATACTACTATTTAAGTACATACTACAATTGTATATACATACAATTATGCGTATAAAAATTTACATATCATCATAGATATCATAGTTCACATCGTACTATTATTTTATCTATTTAACGATTTTTTAGCCACTTATTCTAATACGTAATATTTTATGTTAATAGAATTTGTAAATAACTTCCCCAAAACAATTATTGAGATCTTTCAAACACATTTCGAAATTTAACGAGACTTAAAACATTGTTGTTAATTATTTATAATGAAAAATGAACCACTTTAGTTTTAAACATGTGAAATTATTTGACATGTACGTTGATAAATTAATTTAGCATGCCTTTGAAGAAATAATTAAAATTAGTGGTGACAAGAAAGATCGTAAAATTGCTTTCAAGATAAAACTTTCGACGTTTCAAGAAGGGAAATTCTCGGAATTCTGACAGTAACAAGTGTAACTTAATTTAGATTCGCTTAAATTATTCCTTCGAGCATTTTTCTCCCAGTCAATCAGAATTGTTTTCCCCTTTGGCATGAAATCATCACCATCAGAGAAAGAATATTGGGGCGGATTGAATTCCTTTCCGCCAAAAATGTGAAAGGGATGTTTATCATTTCGACTCATCACATGGACTTTAAACCTGATTTTGAGACCCTTCTTATTTGAGATATTTCTGTTCAACTCAAGGAATGTATTTGAAGCTTCCTCCAGGGCCTTCAATTTACAATTACCTTTTGACACAGGAAAACAAATTCAACCGAAATATATTCAAAATCGATTTTTGTCATCATTATATACGAAACAACATAACATAAAGTTGAACTCAATATCAACATAAGATACATACAATTTAAGTTGTGTTGTAGTTGTATTTATGTTGTATTACTTGTATGCATTTACAATTATACACCTAAAAGTTTAAACATTGTTAATGTTTCACATAACTTTCGTTAAATACTTATATTACACCAACAAATCATTTGTTGGTAGTTTGTCTGACACCAAAGTAAGTATATTTAGTAAAAAATAATTTGTGATAATATACAACTAAACTCATAATTGTCATAAACATGCAATTATTGTCTTATTTCTGAATTTGTTGTTTCAAACATTGAAACATTTTCAAGAAAAGATAATTTAAATATCATGTTCTTTATTTTAGGTAGGATTTCATTTTAGCACAACTTCATGCTGGATAGAAAAGAGTTTGGAATTTTCATTGGCTCGAACTTTGGAAAAGTGTTCAGTTGAGTGAGTGGGGCTCAATTTAAGCTTGTTGTATTTATATATTTTTATCCTAGCCACACCTTCGAGATGATATGGATTGAAAAGCTGAAATGGGAGGGTCTGGAAACCATGTGGACGACAGCGTGTGGAGGTCTTTTAAGGATCAATTTTATGCATGTATTCGACTCCTCCGCCTCCTCATGTGACCCCCTTAATAATGTTCTCAAATCTGGCCTAAGGAGGAAAGTTACTCACGCCTCCTGCACAAAGGCCAGATGAGACAAAATTTTCACCCAGGCATTAGATGCAGTGAAGTATAAAAAAGTCCTGGAGGTATCTTCCAATTCCTTCTCGATTTATTTCCGCAAAATAAATATGGGCTCTCCAATGGGTGCATATTGTTCGAATTGGCGGATTTAGAAAAAACCACCGAGTTTTTAGTGAAGCCAATTTAGATCCCCTCCGAGCCCCAGCGCGTCTCCACAGTAGCGAGTTTCGCGGTCTCGGATTGTGTAAGGAGGTTGAAAAGACGGTCGAATCTCATCACTCCGCCTGTTTTCCAAGTCATATTTCAATTGTGCTGGAAGGAGAAGACTTCCGAGTTATTGAGAGCAGAGGAGCAGAGTGAATTCAATAATGGACTCACTGACTCCATCAAGTCCAGGAGAGAGGAGGAGCCTTCCTCTTCAATCATTCTGTTCCGTTCTAATGCATGAATGAATTCAAGGGAAGTTAGCACACAATTTAAACTGGATCTAATCAGCCCATTGTGACAATCGGGCCGGAATCGAAAATACTTTTTCAAATCCACTCGGAGACCCTCCATAATATAAGAAAACATAAAAGCCCGTCGAGTAGGCCCTTAGCTATAAGTATATTCACCATCCAGCAACGAGAACTCGTTCCCCATTGTTCACTGCATTGTGTTCCCCCATGCTTTGTATTGCTTTCATTTCATTTCGCCTCATTGTAGACTTAAGGGAAGGAATCGGATCTGGTTTTCCTTTACTAGATCGATCTCATCTCAAAGAAACAATCATGGTCTCCTAGCTGAGCTTTAGAGTTGAGTGGAGTTGAGCCCGAGCTTCGGTCTCCCGAAAAATCCCAATCCCATCGACCCCAATCCGACTGAGTGGAGCTTCTCTCTCCACGGCCAACTCATACACAGAACCATATTATGTATCTTCCAAGATGAATCGCCCCCTAAATCTCTAAATATAAGAACCTGTGACACAAGATATGCCTGATGACATGATCAAGAATCTCTCCATCTTGCCCTACTTGCTCGCTCTTATTATTAAAATATAAAATTGATACATGTATAGGTTTCACAACATTTTTTATAATAAGAATCTTGTTTGATTTGAATTTGAAACGAAATTAGAATTTTTTTGATTATAATTTATCGTGTTTTTATTATACGCTTTAAGTTATTATAATAAAAAATATATAAATTGTATGAATGTACTCTATGTATGTATATTTAGGTATTTCCATTTAAGCTTATTTTTATTCCTTCAAACGCAATTAAAGATTGAAGCTAAAGAGTTTTGTCAACATTTTCGATCAAGACCAATAAATAAAACAGAATTAATTACACAAAAAATTATATTTATTGTGAATTTTACGAGCTATTCAAATATTATGTAGATACATAAATACGTGTATGTAGGTATGTAAATGTATGGCAAAGAAATTGATTCAAGATGTACGAGTACCTATGTGTATTTTAGAATATACCATATGTTATGAGTAGGTACATTGTGTTATTTTAGAAAAGAAAATGCATAGTAATAAACTGTTCACACGTTGACAGAAAGTGTAAACAACTGTCATTGAATTCTCACGATGAAAGAGTCCTCAGTTCCAGTTTTCATTTTCCCTTATGTGTCAGAACACTGGTAAAAACAGAACATTTTCTGCGTATGTTTTACCATTCAATTTATTTAACTGTAAACGAATGTCTCACACATTGCCAACCATTCTCACAATTTGAAGAAATTCTAAACTACCCCATTACACAGACATGCATGCATACCTTGTTAGCTTCCAAGTTTATGCGCGTTTAAATTTGTTTGTAGATATCATTATATCAAGTTCGCTAAATTTATTGAGGGTTTTAAGAATTTTTTGAAATTTCGCTTACAAACAATTTGCTTTCCGTTTTGTTGTCAATAAATAAATACCACTGTAAGACCTCGTTTCTTTTATAAATCAAATGATAAGTTGAAACATTTAATGCACATAATTTTTTCACTTTTCATCAACAATAATAAATTCTTAACATCAACAAATCTTTAAAATCTATTCTGTACAATACTTAACATACATGCATAATAAAATGCGTACAATGTATGTAATGTAGCTTGAATCATGTTCCATAGGCTTATCTTGAAAATATTTTTGAATCTAGAATTCTACATTCTTGTTATGATACTACATACACTGATTTGACGATTTGAAAGAAAAGCAACAGGGTCAGGAATGTATGCTATAGCGTTAAATAAATATGAATGCATTGGTTCAGGAATTGCACACCTGTATCAAGAATGTCAGTTCATACCATATTAGTCATGTGAAGGCAATATGAAATTACTGTTGTTTAATTCAACATAAATTTTTGATGGGATCAGTTTGCCGCTATGTATACAGGTACTAATGTAGTGTATGTATACAAGCACTCGTATATGGGATTGTGGGCAGTAGATATGTATGTAGGTATATGAATTGATCGGAAAATCAATAGTTTATTACTTAAATACTAGACTAGCCACTTTAAGCGAAGAGTTAGAGAATCTTCTTAATTTAATACCAGTTTCTTGTCTTCAAAGTTCTAAGAGATCAATTGGACTTTCAAGCCTCGAAGACGGATTAGGAAAATCGTAAATTTCCATTTCCCCTTTCTGCTCTCCTGTCGAAAGCAGAAGGGTTGCCTGAGTTGTGTCGATGCGAGGACTTTAAAAGAGCTAAGAGGAAAGTTAAGAGAGTAAAGAGAGTTTGGATTATGAAATAGAACAACCTTCTTCTGCTCGAAGAAAGAGTTGATATCGAGAGCAGAGAGAATCATATTCTATGAGTTCCGTTTTGAGAGCCTGCTTCATGTCAGGCCTTAACCCTATAAATGCATATAATGGATAACCTGACTCCAAAAGTTTTCGGTAGTTCGAAAAGCGTAATTTGTCCGTGTCAAATTTCGAGCTCCTGGTTTGGTTTGCAATCATTTTACCCATTCCGGTCCTTCGACCCGAGCCGACATCCAGGCACAAGTTTCGCCGTTCGAAAATGTCTTCTATTCATGAGGAAGAAGCTTTCGGAACCAAACGCCGTGTTGGTGGCGGCGGTTAATATCCATTCAAATCGGATATTAATAGATATTCAGGGCATGTTTGAAGAAGGAAACGAGTTTCGGAGAGCCCTGTCTTCCTCTTGACATGACACAAGATTGTCATTTTCATTTTTTGGAATGAAGGGGAGGGCTCGCGAAAATCGTCAGCAGGGACGGCGTCAGCGGGTGACTCGCCTCTTCACTTCCACTCTCAACTCTCGATTAGCCCATTTCTCATCAAAAGGGGCTCGAAACACTACGCACCTTCCCATAAAATATTTCTACCCAAGATCACTTTCAAAGAGGAGTTTCAGAAAGCTCCGGAGATAAGTGGCAAGTTTTACTCGCCCATGTTGGTTTCCTTTATGTATTTATGGCATTTCACTTTTTGAAAAAGAGTTATGGAGAAAGAAAGAAAACTATTCCATTTTCCCCATTCATGGTTGGAAATGTATTGAGGACAATTCGGCCACTTTGCAACTAACTATTTCTACGGCTTCCATTACATCAGTTCAAAATATCAACCCGTCATTTTCCAAGCCCGTAAATTTTCCATAGGGCATTAATAGCGAGGAGGGAGTGCGGGGAAAGTGGTACGTCTCGGCCGTAGTGAGAATATGGATGGTCATTTCCTGCATGCAATGCTGTTTGATTAGTTTTATTACATTTTGAGTGAGCATTTTCCCCTAACAATCCATATCCTTAATGGTTCCAATTATTGCATTCCAATGTGTGTGTGTGCCGCCTCTCCTGAATATAATATAATATATCTACAAGTGCTCTCCAAAAGGGCAACATTCACAACGAACCGCCCGGTCCCGGAGTGTGAGGTTTAGGATATTTAGAATTACACGAAACTACATCGTATCCCATCAGTGTGAATGAATCAATAAGAACAAGAGGGGAAAGTAGGACGAGGGAAGTCTTATAACACACGATATACAAGGTTGTAGGGAGGAACGTATTTATTAATCTATTGATGAAGGAATAAAGTGAGAGTGTGTGAGGGCCTTTTTGAGGGGTCTATTATCATCAACCTTAAAGTGGGGTCTACTAAAAATGAGGAGGAGAAGAAATAAAATATTCAAGGATTCATTTTTCTAGAAGGCTTATTGAAACCCTTCTTGTCTGCCCACCTTTCTTCGGCCTTCTCCATATGAAGGATGCAATATGGGTGCGGATTTCCCCCATTCATTCTCTCGCGGAGAAAGTCAATCTTGAGTTCTGGGAATCATTTCCTGAGCTTGGCACTATTACTCACCCGAGCACATTCGTTGTAGATCTTAAAGGAGGACGTCTCCGGCAAAACCGAGAGATTCGGGAAATAGGTGAAATTTAATCGACCTCAAATGCCTTCTTTCTGCATCATTATGCACCATTGCCATGACTTGATTTCAGATGGAAATGACTCAGTTGAGTTGAATGAGGAGCCGAGAGTGCTGACTCATGGGTTGAATTTCTTAACTCAGCTAACTTTAAGTGCTCTGCCAGAAGCCCTCGCTGCTCTCGAGAAGAAGCTCGCCGTATAATAAATAGAGGATTTGCAAAGGAAGTGGAGCAATAGTTAAAGAAATAGAGAATCGATTTCCTCGCCACTCTCTCTTTAGCGCGAGGGCTCTTGTGGAGTCTAATATAATAAATGGGCTCCTCTCGCCTTCCCACGTTCCCGGCCAGAGAAATGAGGAGGAGAGGGAGAAGAGTTGAATTAAATGGAGTATTAGTTCTCTTCTTTAGCACTCCCCTAGTTCGTAATGCAGTCAGAGTTGCCCAACTCACCGTTTCCCACTTTTTCAAATTCCCAGGCTTCATCTTCCAAGGAGAGAGACAGAAGATTTCTCCACAATAGAAACCTTATATTTAAAGTGTCAGGAGCGACTTTTATCGCCTGCCTAGTTATTTATTATGACAAAATGAACGGGTTCTTTCTGGCCAATCTATTCCACAATTCTCATTCCTTTTTCTACTCTCTTTCAGATCCAACTCGGCGAATCTCGGAAATGTCCTTTTATGGACCTTAGTCCCAATATTGAAACATGGGTCCGGTTCCATAAATTCCTAAAAATTGAAATGAAAGAAAGACACTGAAGGGTATCTTTAGAGAGAAAACATCGGAAAATGGAAAAACTTCCTTTTCATCTAAATTTATTCTATATTGCTCACTTCATCTTTTCGTGAAACCTGTCGAGTGGGAGTTTTTTCACTCGGATTCAACCTCAGATACGAGGGTTTAGATTGAGAAACTTTTTCATTTTATTTGCAAAATAATGTAGGGGCCTATTGAAGCCGTTGAATTTCATTTGAAAAAGAAGGGAAAGTGGTGAAGTTATCTAATAAAGCTTTCTTAATGCCTCCGAATCTCGCTCATAATACCACTGCGGCAATGAGGATAGGCTGAACTACATACATGTTGTCATATTTCTTTATACAAACCATTGGATTTGGACATTGATGGTAGTTGATATCCTTTTTTATTTGAACATTGCCAATTTTTAAGGTTAAATACTACAACAGTCCATTTATCAAAAAATATCATTACTACTCTATACTGCCTTCATAAATTGCATAAAAGAGCTATATTAAAAGTATGTACAGAGTGGGTCATAAGTATCTTTCTTTTTTATACGATTGTTTATTTAAAAAAGAAAGATACTTATGGCCCACCCTGTACTATATACACATATTATATTAAATATTCTTAACAAATCATCAATTATTGAGATTACTGATTCATACATATTTATTTTATCACTACTCACTACTCAATACCAATGCATTTATACCATAGGTATAAAATATTATGTAATAAAAATTATAAAATACCATATATAAAGTTCAATAACAATAATAATTAGAGACAACCTAGTATGGTATATGGTTAGAAAATCTAATAAACCAATTTCTTTTTTTAGTTCTATTATTTTGAACATTGTATTGAAGCCATGTCTGTAAGTTTTTGAGAATGTTGAAGAAGGTTCTTGAGCAGAAGGACCCTCATGTCTGCAAAGGGAGGAAAGGAGCCGTCAACCAAGGAAACTTCGTATTCAGACAAGTAAATCTTTTTCTTTGACTGTTTCCAGAGTAACGATCAGATAGGAGTCTCCTCCGCACCTCTTCCCCTCCTCTTCCTCCTGCTGGCTGCCTATTATTATCATACCGACAGAAGAAGGCCTTCGATTCATCCCATTTTCAAAGTTTGATCCATAGAGCCCGCTTTATGTGCCACATAAAGGGGATCTCCTACTGTAAAACGGAATGGGGCTGAGGAGCCGGGACCAAATCAGGAGCAGAGTTTGGAAATGAAGCTTCAACATGAAGAGTGGCTTTGATCTGAGCGAGCTCCGGCTCATATTGGATACCTATAAAAATCCGAGGAGATTTAATAGGAGTAAATGTCAGGGGGCCCAGGAGGCTCCGAGATATTAGAGAAGGTACGGCCGTCCGTCCTCCTTGTGGTAACTTCATAAAATGCTTAAGTTTTATTTTATTGTACTTTCCAGGTTCTGTTCTAGCTCTAAATGACAGTCTTAACTCTTAAAAGTTAGAGGAAAATACATTTTATTTTACGGGATTTTTAAGGTTTTTTCCCTCTAAGACGAAGGAGAGTGAGAGACAGCAGGGAACCCGTGGCGCAAAAGATTGGCTGAGAGACGATAGAATTTTATTGCTAACTTGGCCAACCTGTGCCCTTCTCTTCGTTGACACTCGTGTCTTCCTCTCGCCCCCATTACTGTCGGGCCAGGGCTGAGTGATTCGGACGGGGTATTCATTATGCATGTGATAAGGAGACTTCCCGATGAATGATGAGATGACACGGCGAAGAATGAGATCCGACGATATGATTCCATAGCTCCAACGCGTTAGACAGACGGATGGCCAGGGATAAAGGAGATGGGGAGAGCCAGAGAATCGCCCCAAATGTAGCTCCAAGGTAGTGCCTAATAGAGGGAATCAATATCCATAAATCATTCCGACTCTTTGTGGGCTGATTCTATTCGATCGCCCATTCAGCCTAGTGGACATCAACTGATCGTGAGTGAATTTGGAAAATTGAGAGTTCCATTCCAGAAATCATCGGCTAACTTACGCTAGAATGAGAACGAATGCATGTTTTATGAGGGAAAATCCAACGAAGGGTCATTATTGCCCTATAGATTTTTATCTTGCCTAATGTTGCAAACTAAGCTTTACATTAAATTAAACACATCGAAGGTCTGCTACTCTTGATAAATTGCAAAATGTTGATTGATCCATACTATATACATATATACTATTATATCCATATATTATTGCTGTTATCAAGCTAATCAAACTAATCTAGTAATCATAATATTTCCCTTTGTACCTATTATAATATTTGGATGCATTATCTACCATATAAATTACTAAAGTTTATTTCTACTCTACAATTATACATTACAATTACAAAATAAATAAATAATTTCAATATTATAAGTAAAATTAAAATATTATGTACAGTGTATGTAATAGTAGTACATACCTCTAATTGTAATAAGTCGCATATCTTGTTATTACTCATTTTTATAATTTTAAAATGTTGTAAATTAAAATAATCTACATCATTGTTCTCTAACATTATCTATTCAATATTTTTATTTATGTTGCCTGTAAAGTTTGCTCCTTTGATTAAAATGGGTAACATACTTATAGAGCAAGCCAGATTTCTGTGTTGACCTTTTTTTCTAAAAACGCTTCAAGTTATTACTACTAAAATTACATACCAATTTAATGAAAAAAAACTTGCATGTTATTTGCCTTTATTACCCTGTTTTCTGTTTTCTCAAATTAAATAAATGTTATTTTACCATATCTAATTTAATAGATTTCTTGTAATCATGCTTTCATAAGATATTTGTATCTTATCTGCGAGGAAAGATGGTAATTTAAAAAAAAGGCCAACACAGAAATCTGACTTTGTCAGTACCTATTATATTAAAAAATAAAATATGGTTTAGATTAGAAGTTAAAATGTTAGAAAATAAGTAATGCATTATTTAACTACAGTTACATACCCAATTGTAAGTATGCATTTTATGTATATTTTTTATTATGAATGTATGGTATACTTATCATATAATGTACAACATAGGAATGGTTTAGTTGCTGGTTGAAAGTAGCGTGTGAGCTTTCCGTAAAAAGGATTAAGGATACAAATCTATCAATGAAATCCTTTCCGTAAGACCCAGTCAACATTTTCTCTGTCTCTGGGCCGATAAGAGTTTGGTAACCCCATGGGAGATTCGAATTGCTTTTTAGGAAATTACACTTTTACCACGCTCCCCAACTTTCCTCCGTCTCCCTTTCGTCAAGCCAGATTCCCATTATTGTCTTCGTCTCTCCTCGCTTTGTCCTCAGTGAAAAGAGTCGAGAAAGATGGAGGAGTTTCTGTGGGACTTTTAGACCTAGTTGGAATTAGAGCCCAAAATAAAGAAGAGAGGTCTTTACGTGGTGCAGATGAGCGGCCAAGCTTCCTCCCTCGTAACTTTCTCCAGGAGCTGAGGATGAATCCAGACTCCCAATTTAACCGAATAAAGAGGGAGATAAGAGACCAGCTCGAGCTTTGTTAAAAAAGATTCTCCTTGTCTCGGAACATTGCTTTCGCAAATTAACGCCCGAGCAAATGGGCAAATCCCCTTTCCGCTCTCTCAGAAAGATCCATAATTAACTCTTCCTTGGGGATCGGAAGAGACTGAAAATGCATTGAGATTGATTGCTTTTATCATTCTCATTTCTCTTGAAATTTCATGAGCTCAGCGAATTCTCCACCTTCTTCCTCTCGACCTCCGGAGGTTCGACGGAGGAATATTTTTTTAGGTGGGGGATACAAAGCCACTCACCAACCTCATCCTGTATCTCTTAAAATATTCTCTCTGAAATAACATTTGGCAAGGAAATTACTTCCTCTGAAGACTTTTTCCATCCATCCTAGGAGTCGGGGAAAGTGTCTTCTAAATAAATCTCGAGTATCGCCAAGTCCACTTTCACTCCCTCCGCAGAGGGTAGGAAGAACTTGATGCGAAAACTTTCCTCTTACCCTCTTTTCCTCTTTCTTGGGAAGAGATATTAAAATAGACACGAGATTAACGAACGACAGGCGGAATTTTCTCTGCGGCCGCCTTTCCAATCTCCCCATGAATATAACATCATAAGTCCTTTTACCTCTCATCCCCTTCCTGCCATATAGGTTTGATATAAGGCCCGGACTAAGCTCCCATGCGTCGTCCCAATACTCGGTCCATTTATGGTGCATTACGGAACTTGCATTGATGGTCTGGTGAGTTTGAAGGGAGGGAGGGACTCGAGGGAAGCCCCAACAAGAAAGGGAAAAGAGAGACAGAAGAGACACGCAGAAGATGATAAAACTTATTTCCGTCTTCCTTCAAACACTCCTCGAAATCTTCCACAAGAGGGTCTCGAAAAATCCTGTAATAGAAATTGCCAAGGTCCAATTTTGAGTTCAAATAAAGTAATTGAAAAGAGGCTGTTGTGGAAGGAAACCGGGTGGAGGAACTCCAAATTTGAATTTCTCTCAAGGGCTAAAGGCTCCCTCAAAAGTTGAGAGTGGCGGAAGGGAAACTTTGTGGTGAAAGCGAACTTTCGCTTGCCCAAATAGCTTACGCAAACGAAGGCTTTTCTCCTCTTCTTCGTTATCGGAAGATATGAATTGTATATAAGTAATATATAGAAGGGCCGTTATAGGAATTTATTCTCCCTCTCTACACTTTCCAAATTAATACCTTTACTTTTCGGGCCTTAGCCTCATTCTCTTCTCCAAGCTCAAACCCCAGTACATAAAATAATAGAAGGAGTAATGTAATAAAAGAAAGTCTTCTTCACGGCTCGTGAACTGTAACCTTTTCTCCAGGATGAGCTCATAAAAGAAGAATCTCTTTACGAGGGTTCTATTCATTTCCATTTTCAAATTCTCCCACCGAGAGAAGAGGAAACGAGAAGGGTAGGGAAAGGACATCGCTGCTTTTGTCATTAAGACACCCCGTAAAATAATAAGTCCAATTATGTGCAGACACTCATTCAGGCTCAATGATGAGATTCCGTCATACCCATTTGTCTCTGATTATTCTTTGATATTAACCTTGGATGAATTTAAATGATTTCAATAAAAACATTTGCACAATAAATTTTGTTTTAACTTTACTTACACTTAAGTATTAAATAAAAGTGATAATATATTATAATATATTATATAGTATTGTTTTGTATAAAACATAATTTGTTGATTCATGTATGTACAGATATTTATGTATTCATTTTTACAGATTATAAAAATAGAAATACGCATAAGACATACTTTTTGATATAAACAAAAAACAAAATTAATATATCGGTGATAGGTTAACGAATTTGCAGCTACTAAAAACAGATGTTCCTAATGCATTTATTTGAATATTTACTCTACAGTGAGGGCCATAAGTATCTTTCTTTTTTTTAATGAGCAACCATTTTAATGTGATTAAAGATAAAAATCTTTAA
>JAQGBZ010000522.1:0-35950 GCA_034687125.1 Neelides folsomi
ATCCGGAGACGATGACGATACCGACTCCATTGCTTTGAAGAAGGCTTCAGCTTCAATCCACCCAAAATCCCATTAATTTAACCGATTTTGAATGTTAAATCATTAAGATCTTTGATTTATGCCTATATTGAGTATTAAACAATTGTCCCAAAGCATTTGGAAAAAACACATTCTTGTGAATATTGCATTTATTACACTTTTCATTTATTTGTAATCATTTAAATGGGTTTAGCTCTCATATTAACGACAACATTTATTTCATATTTGTATTTTGTCTTTATTCAGAAATATTTTTGCAATGCACTTATACTCATGATTATATGCTTATTGTTAGTACATTAACATTTCGCTATAATATAATTTTGATTACATAGAAAGTATATAAAAATTGAAATTCTTTAAAGAAAAATAATTGTACTATAATTCTCATTGACAATTAAAGAGATGTAATTGGTTTCATTGACGCTGAATTATTGTTTTTGTCTTTATTGTTTTTGATTCATATTGTTGAGGGAAGTTTGGTATGTGAGGATGATTTGTGTGTAATGGTTATTAAATGTAAATGAGGAGATTGCGTGATTCGGAATAAGACATAAGAACTTTATTAAAGTAAGTAATTTGTAAAATGTGCAAAGTGGGAGAGTGAGAGGAACGAAAGTTGTTATTGAACAATCGGATCGGAGGATCTCTTGGTCTCTCGGTTCCTCTGTTCGTTCATGATTGTTCGCACCTCGCTCCTTAAAATATTTACAATGTTCTTATACATAGAACTTATATGATGCACGTTGACATACACATAGAACACTCCATTACCTAGCACCCAATACGGGGTTTCCCTAATTCGGTGGCTCGTTTGCGACATTAGAAATGGAACGCTCACAACAATATTTAGAGATTTTACTTCACCGTGTGATAATTCTCTGGTTTTTATTTTGCTTCTTACTTTCAGGAATATCTTTTACCTGTATTAGGTTGATAAATAGTTTCAATATATTTTATGAAGTATATATGAATCAGTTATTCGTAAAGGGAGCTTAGCATTTCTCAGATTTTTTAAAAATGCGTTTCTAACGTGAATTAAATACTTTTACCATACTTAAGTATAGACAGTTTTTGAAAAACAACATTTTCAAAAAATAAACAAATTTCCTAAGTCCCCTTTAGGAATAAATAATTCATATGAGCTGTTAATCGGAAGAGGGATATCTCGATTTTAAAACATTATTCAAATGAGTTACCAACGTGAAATTTACATGTATTAGTATAGGATATTTAAAAAAAAACATTTTTAAATAAAATCAACAGATACTTAGATATCCCTCTTCCAATTAACAGCTCATATACTGTTCAATTCAACTACGTATTATAATAAATATTATAATCTGTTTTAATTTTGATTTGTTAAATTTTAAATATATCACAACTCTTTGAATATTGATTTTCTTTGCTTAGCATTAGAAAAGCCTTTAAAATGTTCAGAGTCAATAAGAAAAATGTTTACCAGTCATTTTGTAATTTCATTATCAATTGTGCAATCACAAATAGTTAAAGGTGACGCATTTAATAAAAGGATCAGAAACATGAATTGTTAGAAATCACATCATATTATCATGTATCGAAATAAAATCACTCCAAATCATGTAACATTCCTAATGATTTAAACTCGCACTCCAAAATTACAATTTGCGGATGTCCAAATCATCTCTATCTTTAATATCAATTAACATATTTCACGAGTGTAATTGGAAAAATATTAATAATTCACTAATTGTTTGCAAGATACCCCATGTGTATAAATTTCTCATTATCATTCAATTGACAATTAAGATATTACACTAAAATGGTAATTCCTAATATTGAATATGTTAATTAAAATAGCACTATACATGTATATTGGTACTTATGATAATTGAATTTAAGTGAGTATTTCCCGGATTTGTCGGTTTTCATTGTACTTTGATCAAATTAATTATAAATCATAATTGAACTTGGCCGATTGAAGTCATCTGAAACCACTTGAGGGTCGATGGAATCTACCTTTTTTATCTCTACCAGAAGAAGCATCAAAAAACGTTTTAAGCCCAAATTTGCCAATTGCGGGTATAAAAGGGGTTTCTATTTTCCAAATTGCAGACCAACAGTGGAACTAGAACCTTAAAGAGAACAGAAGAATTGCGATAGATAACCTCACCAAATCAAAATGAAGACTTTTGTCGCAATTGCCCTTATCGCCTTCGTGGCCCTTACCGGAGCTAACTCCATTGGTAAATAAAGATATTTTTATATATAAATTGTACAATAAATTGTATTAACATTCGAATTAATTAGACTAAAAAGTTAATATTAGTAATTAATTTTAAATCTTAGGAAAAATGGAACACACTCTTTCATCTTCATCATCTTCATCATCCTCATCATCAGAATCAGGAGATGATTATGTTTCAACCACCACTACTCCACCACCAATGATCGGATGCGACGAGGACTTTGACTGCGAGGACCTCCCCAACGGAGATTACAGAAATCCATGGGACAATGAGTGCAATTCATTCATTGCCTGCTCCAACGGACACATGTACGTCATGCCATGCCCAGCTGGACTTGTCTTCGACCAAATGAACAACAAGTGTGTCTGGCCAAGTGATTTCGAATGTGTGCCATGTGACTCATCTTCATCATCATCTTCATCATCTTCATCATCTGGATCAGGATCCGGAGACGATGACGATACCGACTCCATTGCTTTGAAGAAGGCTTCAGCTTCAATCCACCCAAAATCCCATTAATCTAACCAATTTTGAATGTTAAATCATTAAGATCTTTGATTTGTGCCTATATTGAGTATTAAAAATTTACCCCAATGCAATTGGAAAAATTCAAACGTTCTTGCATATTTCTCATATAAAGTATAATGTAATAATGTTATAATCTCATATTCGTACTATTAATACATAATATAGTAATGTCACTCATATACTCATATCATACCTAATATATCTATAAGTAACGGCCGTATGCAATAAAACATACAAGTAGTAATACTTATTGTATAATAAAGCTCATCTAAATTGATATAAGGAAAAAGGTTCAGATTTTTAAAATACAGGTAAAATTTTCGGATAAATTGATTTTACATAATGGACAATTCTTTATTTTAAAAACAACTAAAAATATATTACTAAAGAATATAACATAATTTAATTTTAATAATATAAATTAAATAAACCAAAAACAGGTATAATTCAGTCTTGAAAGAAATTGAAAAATTGGGAAACTAAGACCTTAATACTTATTTGTGTAATAATCAAATGCTCTAAAGAAAATTTCATTAAGAAAAGTTCATTTGTTTATTCGGAAGTTTACAATTTGTTTTATAAAAATGAACATGATTTAATGAATTAATTATTTTCTCCATCAACTGCTTTCACTTTACTGATGTCGCAAATGAAGACGTGAATGAGCCAAATTGTTGTTGCACGATAAATAATTCCAATTGAATTATAAATTATAGAGACTGGTACAATGAAGGCTTGATAGACAATGAAACCAAACCCGGGTATTAAAAAGAACAAATTGAGGTAAAACCACGTCTTACACTTTCCAATATTCTTCTATAAATAATAAATACAAAAAACAAAATTTAGTTTATATTCCCAATATAAAAGTTATAAAATGATAAAAAAATGATTGATAAATTAACATTTTTAATTTATAAAGATTTACCTCATTGACCCCGTTGAGAAGTATCATTGAAAAAGAGAGTGTAAAACCAACTATAACTAAAAAAACAACATTCTTACATTTTAATACATTTTTTAATAACAATAATAATATTAAATTCAATAAATTTAACTTTTAAAATTGAATAAATTCATAAATTTTAATACCAAGAGAGGAAAATATCGTGACGAGGGTCATGGACATGCTTAAATCTTCTACTATGTGAAAACTCCCAAAAGTCTTGAACATCGACACAAGTTTGAAAGGGTTGAAAAGGGCCAGGGCGAAGACAACAGCACAGAAAATGGAGAGGCTCAATGAAAGAATCTGGAATAGTCAGTATATTAATTTTAAAAATTAATTAAAAATCAAATGATTTAAGAACAGATCAAGAATTGTTCACAAATAATTACCATTTCAATGTATGAAACTACTTTGGCAAGGAAGAAAGAAGAGAGGAAATCTTCGTCCATCTCCTCCATCTCCTCCCAAAACTTTCACTCTCCAAATTAATGAAGGGTTCTTGAACTCGACCAACCTCGAGAAATAAATTCACATGCCAAGGTATTTCCAAATGCATACCTTATTCCATGTAATACTTTATTTATGCATATAAAATTTATATGGAACATTTCACAATATGGCCAGGTACTACGAATATATTTATATTTTATATAACTTGCCCAAGGGCCAAGGAGTGAAACGCATTTGGAAAATTTGGAATTTCTTATGATCTCGAATGTTCATGTTGTGCTTTTATATTTATCAAGGCAAAGAAATCATTATTAAGGACCGTAAAACAAATGCAGTTTTCATTCTTTTCATTATACGCTAAATGCTCTACTTGAACATCACATTATATTTATTTGAGTTTTTATTATCTATACTGTATTATATACACAATTTAATTTCATATAGGTATTATACTATATATGTAAGCTTATGTTGGATAAGAATTTTCTGCTAGGCGTAGGATTGAAAAATCAATTGATAGAACGATACCTATAAGATTATACTACTAATGTATTTTTAGTTGTAAATGACTATTTTATACTACGCCATAACTCAACCAACATAGAATTTTGTTATTGGGATCTGAATTAAATAGGTTATTGTTGTTGATAGTTGGAAGTGCTTGGAAATACATTATTATGTACCTGTTATTAAAATAATGTATATTTTACATGCATTGTATTACCTATTTAATTCTGATCAATGTTAATGTCGAATTTCAGAGAATTTGGCTCTTTCTTGTTTGGAATACTATACCAATTAATATAATACAAATATTTTTTTATATTCTAGAATAGGTAAATATTAACTTATATTAATGCATATGAGTAACTCTAAAAATCTATCAAATACTGTAGGATTAAATATTTTGAATGAAAGCACGTTGAGGTCATGTTAAATGATATGTTAAAACAGTACTTATTATTAATTTACAAGCATAACAATATCAAACATTTAAAAAAAATTGGTTCAAATAACATTGTAAATACAAGAATTATAAAAGGTGTTATGTTGAATGATTTCCATTCCAAAGCATTGAATGATTAATTTATAGTTGAGTTTTATTTCCACAATGAAAGAGTTCATAATTGTAATTGCATCAATTTACCTTCCTGATATTTTAATGAAACTCTCCCAAGGTTCCCGAAGAATATAAAATTCGCCCATTTGTCTTTTTATCTCCCAATGTGGTTGAACGCAAACATTTGAAGAGGTTGAAGTCATTAGATTGATAAATGTAAACAAGACCAGTTGCTCCGTGATAACTCTCATGTGGATCCTTCATGGTGGAATTCTCAAATGAAACAGAAACTGCCATTTAATCGCTCCTTTCATTAATAGAACTTTATTCGTTTTAATCATCCATTATTCAATAAATGTGGTGATTTGAAAACTCGAGTTGCCTCACGTACAAAATATTTATTCACTTTAAGCATGCCGTTTAGAAACGAGCTTATTTAAAATCTTCATTTAAATGAGTTGTGAAAAAGGTGCAAAGCGAATTTAAACTCAAATATTTCCATATTGGTTTTCCTCGTTGTTTAAAATGGCTCATGATGGCCACGGATCGACAGTGGCTCCAGGAGACGAATCACAAATGCACATGATGAAAGTAAGATAAATCAATTATATAATTAAAATATTTGAAAATTTAGTCTAATTTAGTAAATGGGAGCTAATCGTTTACACTTTAAATAGAATTGTAATTAAGACCGTAATTAAGATTTTTTGTATAATTCAAGATGTGGTTCCATGGTGGGACGGATGAAACGATTTTGTTCAAATTTTGGAAAACTGAGCAAATTGGTGGATTTCTCGGTTCAATGGCTCTTATCTTTTTATTGTCCATTCTCTATGAAGCTTTGAAATTCTACAGAGAAACATTGTTCAAGAATTACTTTGAAACTCGACATGTTGGGCTGGGAAATGAAGAAGTGGGAATTTTGAGGTTTTTTTAATACCTTTAGTTATAATTTTTTATAAGCTTAAAAACCCAACTTATCAGATAAGATTAATACTAAATAATGCCGTTTGTATTGATAAAAATAATGTTTATTTAAACTGAAGAAAAGTATTTAATTTTTAGTTCTCTTCCTTTTGCATTTGGTTAAGTTAAAATTAAAATATTGTTTTCAATCTTAATTTTCTTTAGAGTTGAGATGCTGAGCAAATTCCACGCTTTTCAAACGTTTCTTCACATGGTTCAATTTGTTGTTTCATATGGACTGATGCTCATCTTTATGACGTTCAATATCTGGCTGGGGCTTTCAATTACTTTGGGTGCGGCTGTGGGATATTTCTTCTTTGGACATTTCAAGCTTAAATAATCATAGTGTAAATTAATTTTGAAAACATTTACTATTTAATATCCTTGTAATACATTTTAAGTCTCATGTAATAAGATTAAGTAATGAATGTTCCGCATATCAATATACAAAAACTATGTATTTTACACATTAAAATTATGAGTGGAATGGTTAAAACTTAAAAGATGTAAAAATTAATAATTGTAATTAATTGTGTTATCAGTTTTCATAAATAATATTTTTCATGATTTATTGTGTATTTATTATATGTGAAGTTATTTTGAATAAACTACAAAGTAATGTTGAAAAAATAAAGTTTATTCCATTAACACATACCTAAATAAGAAATGTAGGTAATATGCCTATGTTAGGAAGCGACTGGAAGTTGAGCAATTGCCTACACGTTAATACATAAGGGATACATATGTACTTATGTTCAATATTTTCATGCATTAACTTCAAAGAGTGCTATGAATAAATAAATAAAAGTCAGATTCATAGACTCAAGGTCAGTGAATTGGAAGAATTGGAATTTGATAATTTATTTTTATAACTTTAACAAACAAAAATTAAACTAATAATGAAGAAACTTAAAAGAAGCAACTAATCTGTATAAAAAGTTGATTTTCTTTATCAATTTCCTTATCAAAAGAGCTAACAATTAACTTACTAGTGGTTATATAAAAGAATAATACTATCAATATTGTAAAGGGATTAGGAATTGTGCAATAACAATTGAAAACATTTAATAACTAGTTGGAATTGGAATACCCCAAATATTAAGTAAGTTTGAACAATCAATATCATTAAAAAAATTTATACTAATTTTTACAATTCGATTAGAATTTATCAAAAAAACTACACACTATTTCCTCTACATTTGAATTAATTGTTGCAATACTCCACAATAACTTTTATAAAAAATGCATCGAAAAGGTTAAGATTAATTTTATTTAATCATTAAATCGGTGTTGATATTTTATACTTCCTTTAATATAATATAATTTTTCATTTAATTCAACAGGAAGTTTCAGGGTTGGAATCTTACAATTAGCATATTGCATTTTAAGTTTCAATTGTTTAACAAGAGCAAATACAATGTCCACACCAGAATTCTTCAATCAAACTGATCTCACTAAAATCACTTGGGCCCACGGCGTCAACTCCCATTTGGATTTAAACAATTCACTTAATTGTATGAAGAAATAATTTAATATTTCCAATTTAGATTTTTAACACGTTTTAATTTCAGGGCAGAAAATATCTATACTCTATACCATTTGAGAAGATTATTGAGAATTGAATCATGTTACTTGACCGGGCAATCGAATGTCATGGCACCCGCAAATAATTTGTACAGGAAATAATATCGGTTTATCTGAATTTCTAATGGCTTGTCAAGTAACATGATTCAATTCTCAATAATCTTCTCAAATGGTATAGAGTATAATGTATAACTTACAAAAAAAGAATAAAATTAATCTTTAAAATTTATTTGAACGGTTTATTCCAGCTGACATTGACATGTTAGAAGCAGACATCATCATGGGAATTCACACCGGCTCTGGATCTTCAGAACTGATTCCCGTCATGGCTCATCCACCACTTGACCACTCCGATCTTTCATTCGATCAATTTGTTGAAAATGTAATTGCACGTGGGAATCGGCTCAAAGGGATTAAATGCGATTTCAAAGACATCAACGCAGTGGTTCAGTCATTGAATACTCTCGCGCGTTTGGATCCATCAATTAATTTTCCAGTTTGGGTCAACGCTGATGTTTTAAAAGGGCCGGTTAATTCAAATAGTGAACCTGTGGATCCTGAAAGATTTTTCCAAGCCATTAAGGCCGAATATCCAAAAGTGACTTTATCACCCGGGTGGAAAACTCGTTTTGCTCTTCTACCATGTAATTAAAAATTATTTAATTTTACAATTAACTTGCTATTATAATTAATATTAATAAAGTACGTAATGCAGTAGAGTTAATTAAAATAGTGTGTTAATTTTTAAGTATAGTGAGTAAAAATTGAACTTTTAATAAAATTAGTTTAATTTGATAATAAAATAAATAATCATATTAATAAACGGCATTTTAACAGTTACAGGATACACAGAGGATCAAATCAACGAAATGCTCAGTTTGATTGATGAATATGAATTAACCGGAGAGATAACTTTTCCAGTGAGGGCCGGGTTGGTCATTCGATCCCCACCTGAACTTATTAAAAGGTTAATTGACCCGACAAAGGGGCGAACTTTGACCATTTGGGGAAGTGCAGACGACGCGTTTATTATTTCCAATTTGGTCAAATTCATTGAAGAGATGGGAAGAACAAATGTTTACCTTGATGTTCCTTATAACTTGGAATTCCCAACGACTACAAATCCTCCAGAAGACACAACTGGAAATGGAGTTAATTTTCAAATATCAACCACAATTTTATTTCTATTGTCTTTTATTATATTAAATATTTTTTAATTGCCGATTGAATTTAAAAAACGTTCAATGATTTATTTTCATAAGAAGCCTCATGAGTATATTATTTCCTACAATATTGAATTTAGATAGCATTAGTGCGTGCCTAAATCGTTTTGTAATTAAGAATCGTAATTTTGTAACTTTAAGAACTTTAACTAAAGCCCATGAGTCATTTAACCATTGCGCTCACATTCAATTCTCCCTTCGCATTCTGAACGTCAAGCTCAACTTTTCTGTCTAAATCTTTTGTCCCCAAGTTTTGACCCCACATTGTTTAAATTAAATAAAGTAATTAAAAATGTCGAATGATGATTTGATTGATTTCAAATTCGACGTGATCATTCGGAGATACCCAATCAGAAAAGAACCCGATGATGAAACCAAGGAGGAAGAAAACTGCAAACTTTTTCTCTCCGATTCGGAGTCGATCAGCAGCTACAGCAGCAGTTCAGATGACGACAGAATTGGGGGAAATCCCAAAGATCGGAGAGCGGACTACGAATGCAGCAAATCAGCGGCCGACTTTTATACAAATAATTCAATTCCGACTCCATTTTTCAACATGCCACCGAATGAACATCCAGTCTGGGCCATGATTTGTCCATCTTGCTCTTTTATTGCTCGACCTCCGCTTACTTCATGTGCTGAAGGTCATCTCACTTGTGGGGACTGCTCCAACGACCCTTACAACCCAACGTGCAATTTCAGAATTCCGTCAAAGCATCAATCTGTTGACCGAAGATGTGGAAAACAACTCAAAGACTACAAAAGTCATCTTTATGTGAAAATCTTCAAGAGTTGCATTTTGTACTGCAAATATGAAAGATTCGGATGTAAGAAATTCATCAAAGGAGAACACTTGGCGAAACATGAAGAAAATTGCAAATTTAGGTATTAATTAATTAATTTAATATTAAAAATTAAGAATTTCTTCGTTGTAAAAGATACTTGAAAATTGAATTTAGTAATTTTATAAAATTATGGTTAGAATAAAATGTTTTAATTTGGATTTAGTCCGCAGTGGCTTTGCGCCTTCAGGAATTGCAACTTGCTTTCGATCCAAAGCTACAAAGATCATTTGATTTTCGATCACGGAGTTGAAGAAATTGCTGGAGGCCCAGAATTCACCTTTGATATCCCTTTTGAGAAAAATGTTTATGAAAAATGGGAAATTGGACATTTTAAACAACGCAAGTTTTAATTTTATGACTTAATTTTATAAAAACATTAAATAATTATTCAAATTCAAGTTTATTAATCTCTAAATTAAAAACAATTAAAATAATTAGTTATGATTTTAGAGATTTTGGGTGATTGGTGGGTGGCCAAGCTTTTGGTATACAAAACTTCAAGTTTCATCATCATCATCAAACTCACAGACGGCTACTTTTATTTTTTCCCGAAAGTTTTGAAAATCACGAAAGAAGAAGACATGTTCCCAATTATGGCCAAGATCCTCCCGGCACCGATAGATTCTCCCAATAATCCTGTAAATCAAAATTTTAAATACTTTTAATTACATAGCAAATTCCGAATTCCTATAAGGGAACTTTAATAAATGCGAAAATGCAATTTTAACATTTAAATAATAAAAATTATCATTTTTAACAGAACAATCGTTATCCGCAAACTTGGACAGGAAGTTTGACTGGAATTGACGTGGAAGGTTCCAACATGGACGTTTTATCCGTCTCCAAGTCAAATCTCTCCAAGTTCTTCATTCACACTGGAGAGAACAACGAAGAAATGGTCTCCGCCCAAGTTACATTCTTCGTTTAATTTAATTTAACACTTGTATAATGATTAAGCATAAACTTTTACTTCCTGCAATTAATATTTATCCGTTTTAATATTTTCTAAAAACTTTCTTGCACCCTATGCTTCATTTTCAACTTAATTTTGGGCTTAACTTATAAATATACTTTTTATATATGAATTAAACAAAATTACCATTATATTAAAATAATGCTAATAAATATTAAAATATTATCCATGTTTAAGATAATGGAATTTGAAATACCTATAATAGTGCCAATTGTAGTAGTAATTGTTAATAGTAAAATCATATTTATTTATACTCTATAGTCCTCTATAAGCTGTGTAGACTTATACTTTATTTTAAAAATCCATATATACCTAATTTAAACGTTGCCATTTTTTGTTATTAAAATATACCTATATAACATTTACGGGTTTTCATTTTGATTTAACCATTTAAAACCTCATTGTGCATAATGAAAAATGTGTTCATGGTCAGTTAAGTTAAAATTTTACACAGACTGGATATGATAAATTTTACTCAGATAAAACTCCCGATCCGGAACTGGAAACAATTCCATGTATTTGTGTAAAGATGTAATGAAATGATAAAGACAAAGGGAGCGGATTTGGGTTTTGAAGTCGTTGGAGATAACCCGCGGAGATCAATAGGGGGTTGATAATGAGGGCCCTTTATTAATAGAGTGGCGCAGTGTGTGGGGAACATAAACCATCTCACCTCACTTACCCCGCTATCTTAATTTCTTGGCTCAGAGGAGACTCAAGATAAAGCCCGACAATGACCAACCGCATCTCTCCCTTCTGTCCCCAAATTCCTCCAACATTCCGCTCAGTCCGAATTCATAAAGGGAAACTGTGCCAGGTGAAGGAGGAGAAGCACGAACAATTCACCGATTCATTTTCTATAGGAGAAGGAACAAAATTGGGTCGTGAATATTAAAATAATCATAAGCATTCATTTCCCCAATCCGCACAATTTTACCCAATTTTGGCTCTATGACTTGAATAATAGAATATTCATTTCAATCGAGTTTAACCAAAAGTATGGAAATTCCGTATATTAAAAAGTGATATACTAATGTAATTTATAATACAGTTATTGTATGTAATGTAGTGAACCCAACTCTGTAAATTTTATATGATGTACCAATATGTATTATAAATATAAACCTTAAGTAGTAAAGATATAATGTACATAAATGCAACTGTATTTATTTATATGTTATGTATAATAATGTCATATGGGTTGGATTGTGAAATTGTGATATGATGTGTACAATAAATATTTATAAGGTTAATTTTCCATTTCCGAGTTGGATATGAAATGGATGTGGATAGTTTTGAGTTGCGAGCCGACTGAGAAACCCCCGGCGTCTCCGATCCAAATCTGAGGAATCCGAGGAGACTGACCCGATGAATTCAAACTCAAAACGAGTTTCACTTTCTTATTACTTTTTCTCACTTTATCAATTCCATACTCGTTGAGATTCGAATTCGGACATTGGGGATTAATCCGTATTAATAATTAGATTGAGTGAGAGGAAGAGATGAGTGTTATGGGGAATTGTTTATCACTACAAGTCATTTACTTTTACTTTTTGTTCCTCGGAGCCATCGGATTACTTTCACCGCTTGTCACAAAGTAAGTTGAGATTACAATAATTCTAAAGCTTTTTTATTATCTCTTTACTTGATTAATCTATTAATTGATTTAAAATGCTTTTTTGTAATTTTGAAAATTAAAAATAAATAAAATTATATTAATACCAGTTGATTATAATTTATTAATTAATATTATTCAAGTTATTCATTATTAAATATAAGTTGAGGAACGAATGGTTGTAGTAAATGTGAATTCATCCTTTAAAATTACCGTATTTGGCCGAAAGATAGCAAGGGTTCGAAAGATAGCAGGGTCCGAAAGAAAGCCGGGGGTAAAGGCTATTATTTTAAAAGATGGCAGGGTCCCGAAAGATGGCCGAGTATATAATGCACATAATATACACCCTTGCATGTTTAGTGCAAAATCTTTATATTTTTAGGTTCAAATATAAAACATCGATCTAAACAACTCATTAATGTGATGAAACAGCTTAAGGATAGTAGCTTGTTTAGAAATAAATACCCTTTGTTCATTAAAATATGCCCATAAAATTTTGATTAATTACATTTTAGTCTGAATAATTTAAAGATGGCAGGGTTCCGAAAGATAGCAGGGGGTAAAGGGTAAAAAATTTAAAGATAGCCGGCCATCTTTCGGCCATATACGATATGTTCATTTTTCTATTATTTATAAAGAGTAATGGCCGTCTCGCCTCGTGAAAGAGAAAAACAAGTATTGGATGATATTCTTAAAGGAAATTATGATAATAAAATTCGTCCATCAGGAGCAAACGGAACAGGCAAGTTAATTAATTAACTAATTTCTATTCTTTGTATTAGATAATAAAATTTAAATATTCACATACAGTATTTAGAAAAGTCAATGTAAAAAATGAAATTAAAAATTAAAATTAAAATTAAAATTGAGAAAAGTTTAAAATGCGAATTTCAGTGCCAACGATAGTGAGCGTGAATTTGTACGTGAGAAGCATAGCCACAATTGATGACATGAAAATGGTGAGAATTATTCATTTATAATTCCAATGCAGAGATATTTAACTATTCATTCCCACACGACGAAGTTAATCATTCATAATTGCTTAATTGGACAAAGAAAGTTATTGCAAAGTTTTCATCGACCGCGATATTTCCTATAAGCAATAAGCTATACTTAATACCATATACTTACCTATATTGTAAGTAACATGTAAGGACTTAATAAAAAAAGCCCATATAAAAATCTTTATATCAAATCATTAAAAATATCCAAGATCTTTTTAACTAACAATTTATAAGATTTTTTCAATTTAAGTCCGAGATATACTAATAGATGTACAATCGGTATTTTAAATTATGTTTTAGGAGTACAAGGTTCAATTGACATTCCGGGAACAATGGTTGGACGAAAGGCTGAAGTTTTCTCATTTGAGTGCAGTTGGTTCGAAGCTCATACATTAAATATCTGAGAATAATAATTATGCAGATGTGGTGCATTTGAGTGCATTTGTTCATTTTCCCCATTTCCCATTCAAATGTCCTTTTGCAGAGGGAATCAAATACCTGACATTGACGGACTCTGCCAAGATTTGGATGCCAGACCTTTTCTTCCCAAATGAACGTCAAGGGAGTTTTCACAATATCATCATGCCAAACATCTACATAAGAATATTCCCCAATGGAGAAATACTTTACAGTCTCAGGTCAAAGATCTTACATATTTTAATATTAAATATTATGTATGCTTGATGTTAATTAACTGTTATAACTTAATTGAATCTACAATAGTAAAATAATAAACTATTGTATTACTTATTACACCTTATGGTAGGAGTAAATAGGATTTAAATGAAGATTATTTAAATTATATTTTTTCTAGGATTTCTCTAACCCTTGCTTGCCCAATGTCCTTTAAGTTATTTCCAATGGACAAACAAGTCTGTACTCTCAGAATGGCAAGCTGTAAGTATAAAAAAGTTATTGATATTTATTAATAATAATAAAAGTGCCAAGCAATTAATTAAAATTTTTATTAATAAAATCATTTTAAATTTATAATTAATAGATAATTAAATTTGTGATAAATTTTATAATGCCCGAATTAACTTTTATCTATAGATGGATGGACAACTGATGATTTAATATTTAATTGGAAACACAAAGATCCTGTTCAAATAACTCCGGATCTCCAACTCCAACAGTTCATTTTGGCAGAATTTAGAACCGATTACTGCGATAGTAAAACAGCCACAGGTCAAAAACAATCAAAATCCTTTTATTTAATAAACAATAATTAACCTAAAGAGAATTCAAGCATCTATTATAATTTAAGTATACTTTCAATAATTGAATTTTATAATTTAATTCCATATGGGTTATTACAGGAACTTATAGTTGTTTATTGGTGGATTTGGAATTCAAGCGTGTTTTGTCATATTACTTGATCCAAATTTACTTCCCATGTTGTATGCTCATCATCGTCTCTTGGGTTTCTTTCTGGCTTGATCCAAATGCTGTTCCTGCTCGAGTTGGCCTCGGGGTCACGACCTTGCTGTCAATGCTCACACAAACGGCCAGTTTAAATCAAAAACTCCCGCCGGTCTCATACACAAAAGCTTACGATGTTTGGACGGGTGTTTGCCTCACTTTTGTTTTTACCGCTCTGCTTGAATTCGCCCTCGTTAATTACGTTTCCCGCACGGACAAAGTGAGGACGGAAAATAAAAAGAAAAGAGCAGAAATTGAACAAAAAGAAGCGGAAAAATTTGTCGGAGAAAAAGTACAAATTCGTTTATTTGTTATTGATAAAAAATTCCTAATTTTTAATTTAAATTAAATAAAGTTTTAATTAACTATTCATGTTTTAATCAAAGGCCTGGGGAAATCTTGGAAAGGAAGAGCAAGAACGAATTATGAAAGGAATCCAACAGCGAACACGTGGGGAGAAGAAGCGTCAAGTGTGCAGTTCATCTTGGCTCTCCAGATTCCAGAAAAGATCCAAGCGAATCGACATTGTGTCCAGAATTGCTTTCCCCATCATCTTCGCCTTGTTCAACATTGCTTATTGGGCGGCTTATCTGGACTACTAAATTTTAAATGTCTTATAATTGGATTCCCATATGTTGTTGAGTAATGGAATAAAATTATAATGAAATTAACTTATAAAAACCATAATATTCAATATATAGGTAATAGTACAGAGGTACAGCGTGACTTTTTTTTATCGTGCAATGGGGGAAAAGACCAACAGTATAAGTAATTCATTAATCATTTAATATCTTTAAATATAATTCATATGACTTCATAGAAGATGTTCAAGGCATAATTCCACTCTTCTTCGTAGACTGCCGAATACATTGATTTGCATCTCTGGAGTTATCGAATCCACCACTGCTTTAATGTTTTGTTTTAATTCGTCAATGGTGTGAGGATTGTTTTCGCAGCAATGGTTTTTAATGTGAGCAAAGAGAATGAATTTGGAGGTGTTGACGTTGGTAATGTTTTCTTCGGTTTGAACCGTTCGTGATCTTTTATTCAAATTATCAAGATTTTTTTAAGTTTGAACTTGTTGTACAATCTGTAAATTGTCACTTTGTGAGGGGGTGATTTGTTGGGAAAGGCGTCACTAAACGCGTCAATTGTGCGTTGATAGTTTTTTGTAGAAATATAAGTTTCTACAATGAAAACACTTTGATTAAGATTGAATTTATCAAAAGCCATTTTGGGTTAAAATGTTAATTACATAAGTTTGAGGGTTTTTATTAAACGTTAACAAAGAATTACAACATTGAAAGTTGCTTTTAAACATTTCCTATCTTAATGCATTACATGCGCTCTTTCCCCATTGCACGATAAAAAAGTCACCCTGTACAATTCATTTATTGAGTATACAAAATTTCATTAACATTCATTTAATAAGTTATTAACTATCTTTAGCAAAATACAGACCTAATTCTTATCCAAGTTGGTTTATTTATCTAAAAATAATTTGGGAACTTTGGAACTTACTTGAAAATAAGGAATGCCTTTTTCTTAAGCTGAAAAAACAGTGTGATTTTACGATACCTTATTTAATAATTGCCACTTATAATTCGAACCATTTTCCCAATGAGTCATATTGGCATAAAACTCTTAACTCATAAATATACCCTTGTGATTACAAAAAAGGTAATGAAATATTTATAGAGCTAAAGCCAGAGTTAAGGGTGGTCAAGAATGTGCTTTACATCAATGTGGTCAAATGCTACACAAAATATTTATTTTGATTTATACACCTTTCCAATTCTACCTGGTTTTTTAATCCGCTAACCCGAAACGTAAATAAAAATACATATTGTAGATTTCTTAGTAAATATCTAATATAATATTGACATAAATACACACAAAGCATCAAAATTGTGGAGAAAGGTTTTACTTGTTTGAGTCAGCATTTGACAATTCAGGCCTGATTATCATCTTTCCTATTTTTTATTTTTTATTGGTCGAAATTGCGGACCATACCAGAAATGAAGTTTTTATTTATTATTTTTCCATTAATCTTCTATTTTAACAGGTAAATTATGTTTTGAAAATTAAGTTAATATTTCATTATAAATCATTTATACTAAAAATAAATATGGAACAAATATTCAACAATTAGTACCAATAATAATATTTTTATTTTTCAAACGTATAACATTGTCCTTATATCTAATAAATAATTTTTCTTATAATAATTTCGATTAAACTTTTAAAAGGAATGAAGCATATCTTGGCGTCCGAAAGGAATTGTCGAGTCTCAGCGATTTCTTAACTCCTAAGTTCCCCTTTAGACCAAATCGCCCTGAACGTCCTCAAATTGGATGCCCCAAGATAAATATAGATAAATGCAGCACCAGAGGCAATAAATCTTTAAGCATTTAATTTCAAAATTTAATCTTAATTAAAATAAACTCAATGCAAATTTTCAATTTAAAAATTTCCAGGTCATTGCAGCGTCACCATTCGAGAACTTTCAAGTCGAATCATCAATCCCAATTTTCCAATGCCAGACAAATGTCCGCAAACTTATAGCCATGTTATTAAAACATCCAATAAAACATGCGGAGTTCGGTAAATTAACATTTTAATTAATTTATAGTTTACTAGCAAAATAATTTTAAATAATCGAACACCAATCCCACAACAAACTGTGTATTTTATAATATAAACTGATAATAATAAAAAATTTAATTAAAAACAGGTTGGATTTTCTTCAAATGCTTTTAGTGGCTAACGAATTGGACTCTTCTTGCCATTTGGATTCTCTGGTTGTTTTGAGCAGCAAAGGACCAACAAAACCTACATGTGGAAATTTAAATAATGTTCAATGTAAAGTTTGATCTTTAACATTCACTCTTTGTTTTAAAATTCAATGTTCTTCACGAAATGATCCAGACCTGCAAATTATGATTTTATTTAATTTTAAATATATTTTTAATTTTAGTAAATGTCCCAACCGTTCCTGGCGAAGATGTTGAAATTTTGATTACCGCTCAAAGCAAAATTCATAAATGGGAAATTATCGCCAACCAATTGACATGCGAGGAAATGGAGAATGTTGACATTTACTCGCAGTATTCAGACTTGTGTGGAAAATACACAGGGCAAGACAATTTACCAGCAGCAGAAACAATTAAAGAAATTCCAAATAATTTTCCATTGAGAAATTGCAAAATTGGAGATTTTTTCAGATGTCGTAAGTCACAGTGATATTTTTAAATTTGATAAAAATATTGAATAAAAATATTGAAATTAGTTTTTTTTTATTTTATGTACAATTTTAGATCTTGAGCAAATCATTGAGAATTCTCAAAGTAAAGTCAAAGTTGATGGCAAAGTTATTAACGGAGTGGAGGCAAAGGAGAGTTCTTGGCCATTTATGGTAAAAAAATTAAACTTAATTAAATTATTTTTATAATAATTTTAAATCTCACAGGCTGCAATCCTCTCTGACGGAACTTTGATGTGTGGCGGATCAATTATTTCAGAAAGATTCATAATGACTGCTGCTCATTGTGTTCCAGAGTAATTAAATTATACAAACATATCTTTATTTTATTTACTTTCAATTAAATAATTTTTTCCGATTTTGTAAATATATGTAATATATTTTCATAATTGTAATTTAGCTTTATCCGAGTTGGATTAAAAAAATTAATAGTTGCTCTCGGGGCGCATAACATTGAAACATGGGAACAATCCCACGTGGAATATTTCAAAATCAAAAAAATGACCGTTCACAACAATTACAAAGACGTGGAAAATGACATTGCCCTTATTGAACTAGAAAAGAAAATCAACTTTAATAAATACATTTCTCCGGCTTGTTTGCCTTCAAATAAAGGTTTGAACAAATAATGATTTAGTGACTTTATTTACAATTTTTTTTATTAAAATTTCAGATAAATTATACGATGGGGAAATTGCACATCTCATTGGATGGGGAATGATATCGAGTGAACACACTCCTTCCGCAACTCTTCAACAAGCCAAAATGCCAATTGTGACAAATGCCAAATGCACAGAAACTTGGATTCGCTTGGGAGGTGTTCAATTAGCCAATTTGATTAAATCTACGAATCTTTGTGCTGGCGGTGGAGCCGAAGCTCAGCAAATTCACGGTGCAAGTTGCCATGGCGATAGCGGTATATTAATCAAACTATTCTAACAGATATCATAATAATTTAAATAATAATAAATTTTTATTTTCTAATTAAATTAAAATGATTTTTAAATGCAGAAAATAAATTTTAAATTCATTTCTTCAGGTGGCCCATTGCTTATCAAAGAAGAAACCAACGGAGAATTCAAATGGTTTCAAGTTGGAATTGTGAGCTTTGGCCCTTCAGGTCAATGTTATTTCGAAAATGAGGCCGTTTCTGTCTTCACCCGCACAACACATTTCGCCGATTTTCTTCAAATGGCTTATGTCAAATTATCCGAAGATCGCTTATCTTCTTCTCTCCCAACTTTCACCATTTGTGGATTTTAAGTTTTGTATTTAAAATTACAAATTGGATTTTTATCATACAATTTTTTAATTGAAGTTTATAAAATTCAAAATTATTATTAATATTTTATTTGATTATCTTATTTTGTAGCTATTGTTAGTATAAAAATTATTTATTTTATCGTTTTAATTACAATTTAATTTGTTAGTGATTATTTATATTTTTTAAATATTTTTAAAATTAATTATTATCGATTAAAATTATGAATAGCAAAGTATTCAAATAAAAGCTAGATTTAATTATATAGTGAAAACAAGTTTTTATTTAATAAAAATTACATTTGGAAGTTGAGCCCAAATTTATGAACATGAATAAATTTTTGCCATCTTTCTCTGATTTCTTCTAAAGTAAGTCCTACTCCTTCCCACAAATGCCCACTAACAGATTTCCTCAACCAAAAATTGACTTCCCGATGAGAAAATGAAAATTTTCTCAAATTCTCTTCAACCTTCCGTTTTCCTTCTTCCATCTCTTCCAAGCAAATTCCTCTTTTCTCAAGAAAAACAACAAAAATGGATTCCGCACTTGTTTCCAATACTTGCCCAATTAATTCATAAGTCGGCCGCGTTTCTTCAATTCCAAAAATGGCAAAATTCTTCACATCCACCAATTTTCTAAAATTGATCACAAAATTCTCAGAAAATCTGCACAATGACAAAGTGAGAGAAACCAGCGAAAGTCTTAAATTGACCATAGAAGAAAACAAGTGACAGAAGCCCAACGAAACTTGACTGATAGTTTTGGGGAAATTAGAAAGATCAATTGAAATCTCAGAGTTTGTATCAAACGGAAAAAAGTAAAAATGAGTTAATTGGGTCAAATTGGACAAAAGTTTTGTTATATCTTGTTCAAGAAATTTTACGCGGTATAAATTTAAATAATTTAAGCATTTGGGCAGTGAACTCAACGTCACGTGACCGCCGCCCAGGGCAACAGACGAAACATCCGCCATTTTAATCTTCATTAGCAAATTTTCATGGTCGTTTCCCAACAATACAATTTCGGAGCCGTCGAAAGAAACAATTGTGAAATTTGACAATTTTACACTTATTTTGACCCCGAGGTTTTTGAAGTCAAGATCCGACCCGTGCATGTAGCCCTTGTCGAAAAAAATCATATTAGCAATTCGTCTTGATGTCACGTGGTTGACAAACGATTCGAAGGAATTCACTTCTTCTTTCAATTCCTCCAAAATGAATTCGTAGAGATAGGGAAGATTCACACGACCGCGAATTCCAGACGAAAAATTCACAGCTCGCATAATTAAAACTTCCAATTGCGGTGTGAGTTGGAGGGAAGAAGTCAAAAGACTCCCGGGAATTTCAACATGAATTAAACTTATTCTTTTTAAAAATTCAAAACCATTCGGATTGAGACCGAGGAAAAGTCGACGTTGGCCAGGAAGTCCAATTAATTCAAAATCTTCCAATTTTCCTCTTCGTCCACGTTTTTCCTCTAATTTAATAAACCATTAAACAATTATAAACATATTATAATAAAATATATAAAATACCTCTTCGCCAATTGAGGACATAGGCAATAGTAACGTTATCAGATCTTTCCAAGGCGTCAACGAGATTCTCAAATGAATGTTTTCGGGGTGATGTAGTTGATAAGATTTCAAAAAGCACCATTATTTTCTCTTCGTTTTCTTCTGGCTTTACCTAACAAAATAAGAATTAATAAAACACTAACAACACAAATCATGATCTAGTAATTTTTAGATTGTTAAAATTGTATTATAAAAACATATTATTAATTAAATATTCGATATTTTACGTACAATCCTCAAAACATCATTTTTCCTCAAATCTCCCGTATCAGTTAAATTCAATACGACTTCATCAATATTAATAATGTAACGGGTGAGATAAGAAAGTTCTTTTTTGAAGATTTCTTGTTCTTCAAACCCAAATTCCTGGTTCGATTCTTCTATTTCTATGTTTATATAACCGAAACAAAATTTAAACTTAATCAAAATATTTAGTAGGAAATTAAAATTCCGATTAACTAAACCGTTTAATTTTAAGTCGTCTTCT
This sequence comes from Neelides folsomi, assembly GCA_034687125.1. Lineage (NCBI taxonomy): Eukaryota > Metazoa > Arthropoda > Collembola > Neelipleona > Neelidae > Neelides > Neelides folsomi. The sequence goes on from JAQGBZ010000522.1 coordinate 21,470, forward strand.
AATTTCTCTAAAATTATTTTATTCTCTCCACAAAATTGTAACGTTGTAATGAGAGCTGGTAAATGAGAAGGTCGACGGAGTAAAAGATTATAAAATTGGAGATTTTGGTCGATTTTGTTTTCAAATGAAAACTAATTGAGAAACAAAAAATTAATTTTAATTAATATTTAATTAATTTTTATTAAAATGTAATTAAATCTTTTATACATAATAATTTTAAAAGTAAAAATTCAGTTTTATATCATTCAATATGGAAATGTTAATTTAATGATATTCTATCAATACAGAATAGTCAGAATACAGGATAATAGAAATCCATCTAAAAACTAAATAATTTTAATTAATTAATTTAAGCATTTTTTAAAACTTACAATGGTTTTTCGTTCTTCTAATGTGAGGATTCCTTGGGCCAAAAGTTCAATTGTGACAAATCTCAAATTTTTTGTGTTTCCCACAAGAAATTGCAAATTCTTTTCAATCACCTTCCCCAAATTCTTCATTAATGTTGAATCCATGATTTCTCGACTGTGAAGAAGCAGTTATCAATTATGCAATGAACTCAAAATCTCACATTATTATGCACGGGGAATTTCGGCCAAAATGATATCTGCACTGCACCAACACAAAATGCCCGGAATTTCCGTTACTTTCTTTTTTTCCTTTTAGTGTCCTTTAACTCTTTTATTCATCTCATTAACTTTGATAGTATCCTTTTACATCTCTATTAGCCTATAACTATCAGTACATATATAATACATAGGTATTTGGTATACTTGTTATTACTATTCCATATTTCCATATATTACTACTAACATATAGTATCATACATACCATTATACAATATTCACACTATTCATACAAGTACTAATTGTAAGTAAATGTAAGCAGTATTGAGTTAAAATTATATCAGTTGCTTAATATAATGACATAATGATATAAGAATATATCAGTAGCTAAAATAATAATACTTACTGTATGAGAGTTATGAATTAAAATTAATTTATGAATAAAATCATTCGACATTTATTGAAAAAATATTTTATATTTGTTAAATTTTTTTCATTTTTCTGTTAAACGTGATTTACAAATGATTTTCCAATTGTTGATATTTAAGATTTGTTTGTGGATCAATGCAAATGAAGTACATTGGAGCAGAACAATTTGCATCTCTCCAGTACAAATATCCAGCAGTGGCGACATAAGCACAATTCAAGTCAGTTAAATCATCAGGCTGACCGACGAACCAACGCGTGTAGTAAAGAGGCTCGTTGATGGAATCCCAATGCCAAACTCCTTCTCTCACTTCGGTAGCAGAAATCCAACTATTGCCAAGAATGGCTGTAGCATTTTCTATTTTTTAAAATAAAATTATTAATATTAAATTGTAGTTAAATTTTGAATTCGACTTTTACAAATATTGAGATTAAATAAAATCGTATTGGATGGAAAATAATTAAAGTGTTCTGAACTTACCAATACTTCCATTTCCATTCTCCATGAGAGCTTCTGTGAGGTCGGCATCGACCGCTCGTGTGAAAACTGAAAGCAGGGTTTGATTGAAAGTCTTGCAAAACAAAGTGGATTCAAACCAAGGAAGCTACAAAAAATACCAAATGCAAATTCTTAATAATTACATATAATTTACTTTGTATTTATTTTGAATCAAAAATAATTTCAGATTTTTAAATTAATATTTGTAAATAACCTGAAATTGTGAAAAATTAAAAGGACCTAAACTTTGAAACATTCCATATCTGTCAGTTTGATTGTCCTGGCTAAATACAATTAAAACTAAAGAAGATAGTGAAATAATTAAAATAGTAAAATAAAAAAGCGACTTCGAACTCATTTTGCTTAATTTAAAGAAAGTATAGTTTAATTAATTCTGAATAAACGTATCCAAGTCTAGCAAAACAAAGGTTAAAATCATATCATTTTATAGGAAAATGAAAAATAATCTTATCAACATGGCTAGAAAAATTTTTGAATTGGAACTATGTATATAATTATATAACGAGTATATTAACTTTACGTGCGTACGTAACCTAATTTTTGATTTAGGTTCGAATTTAGCATTTAATTGACTAGACATAGAGATTAATTTGACAATCAGAACTTAATAAAGACAAGTTTACCCTTTGCCCAGGATTATTACTAAAATATCTAAAGGGTACATAATACGATATTACATAACATTTAGAATTTTTATTATAACCAGTAACATTTTGTTATTACAAATGGTTGATTTACAATAATTATCACTCCAACAGACCGACAATAGAGATTATTGCAATCAGTGCAGGTTAAATTAATTCACAAAACGACGTTTAAGTCACGTCTCACTTGAAGAATAAATTAAGTAAAATGGATTTTGGAATAGGAGATAAATAAGCTTATCAAAATGTTAAACCAAATTCATAATTATTACATACTTAATGTTTGTTTTTTCCGATTCATAAAGGAGGAAGATTATTGGAATCTTAACCAAATTGTTCCAATTTTCCTATTCTAAAAACAAAAATTAAACATCCAATATGTTCAGAATGTTCAAATGAGATAAACGATAAATCAATATGTAGGTTAGGATGACATTTTCGTTATTTGCTTAAATAGCTATCTCTGAAAGTACAATTACATATTTTATATTTTCCATACTTACATTTAAAGTTAGCTAATGCAATGTAAGATTGTAAATATCATTATACATACATACTAATATAGTGTAATATAATGTAATATGTAGCATATTATAATGTAGTCATAATTGTTTAAATTCTTATCTCTTTTTTAATCTTGTACTATGACCCAATCTATTTGACTATCAATTTAGGTATATAAGTAATACCTAATACCTGTCACATTTTTGAATATTGTTCTTTAAATGAATTCCAAAGGAACATAAAGTGTGAAGTATAGCTATTCGGGCATGAATACTTTAATTTGCAGACCAAGATTTATAAATTAATATATTTTTCAGATGATAAAAGTTCTTCTTTACAAGCGATGTTATAATAAAAAGGTAAAGTTCATTTTAGTTTATCTTAAACGGAAATAATAATATTGTTAAAATTTTAATATTTATAATCTAAATGGAAATGGTTGAATTTACTGGTTTTTAGTTTCGTCTTCTCCTCGGTTTATTCCTTGCTTGGTTGATAATGAAAACTGCATTCTTCATTTTTTATGAAGAAGGTTCAAAAGAAAACTTCCTGTTTCGCCTTTACTTCCGTTTGAATACTGGGAAAAGTTTGGATGAAATCCCATTAGAAACATATTCCTCCTTGTCTACTTTAATTGAACCAAAGCGAAAGCCAATTTGTTGGGATTCAAAATCTAATGACCAGAATAAAAAGGAGAGGAATAAAGTGATCATTATTTTTATTCATTCAAGTCGTGGAAATGTTGAAGCTCGTGAAGCAATCAGGAAAACTTGGGGTTCGGTCACAAAGTATAAGAATTTCTCCCTTGATCTATTCTTTGTACTGGGAATAGAGAGAAATGAATCAATTGAAGAAAAGAAGTTAAATTTAATTATTGATGAAGAAGCAAATAAACAAGGAGATATTTTGATCGGAAATTTTGTCGATTCTTATCGGAACATGACGTTTAAACATCTAAGTGGCTACAAATGGATTATTGAAAATTGTCCCAAGGCTGATTACATTTTAAAAGTGTTATTTAATTATATTTAATAAATAGAACGTATCAATAAAACATATTTAATATAAGTATAAGCATACCATACATAGTGTTTATTAAATCAATTTTGTTAATTATTTAATTTAATTTATTTACTTATGGCTGATTTATCTTTTTAGACTGATGACGATATTTTTTACAATTTGAAAAACGGTCTTGAAATACTTTCATATGTTGATGAGAACAATTCAAATAATTCGAATGATCCAATTTCCATCTATGGATGTTTTTGGGATCAAACTTCTAGTATTATAAGAGATCTTAAAAAAAAAAGAGGAATTCCACTGGAAGAATTCCCATATACCAAAATTTCAAATTACTGCTATGGAGCAATTTACGGCGTGACGATAGATGCTGCGAAGAATATTTATTCAGTGCGTGACTCTTTTCCTTATTTGTTCATTGATGATGTTTTGGTCACTGGATTCCTTCGTCGCGAATATGAAAAGCGTAGTAATTCTTTAATGAGAATTTATGAGGGATCTCCTCTAAGGAACAAGATTTTGATAGATGAAGACTTGACGATGGAAAGTTTCGATAATTTGTGGAATTCATCACAAATCTCCCTATGGGATTCAAGAAAGAAAAATGAGAGAATTTTTCAACTTGATTCAATTCTTGCTGTTTGTGTTCCCAGAAGCAACCTATCAGTGATAATGGAATGTTTATGGTCAAAAATATCTGATCAATTCTGAAGATTTTTATATCATTAATATTATAGATTAAATATCATGTTTATATTTTTATACCAAAACGATCTCTTGTAAAATATTTATACAATAAATGAAATTTTCGTAACAGCGTTAATTTTTAATTTTAATTAATTTATAATTTTTTATAGATTGTGCTATATCATTTTATTTTATTGCTAATTATTTTATTTCATTAAACTATAGGGAGTTCACATACTTTAATTACATACTTCTATCGACGTTGATAGATATCGTTAAAGAAAATGAAGGCTTATTGAGAAAAATCAATATTACTTTATGTTAAATCTTGCTAATTTTATAACGAAGAATACTTTGCTCTTTATCTTTTTCACGAATGTAACGTCGTTACGTTCGGTTCGGTTATTAAAATCCTTAAAAAATTATAATTTATTGTTATTTAAATATATATTGTACTATTTGTAGTAAAACTGAATGTGAGAGCTCTCAGATATATGTTAATCCTTCTCCTTTTTAGACCAATTTACTAATAAACTCCTTTATATTGATAAAATTTACACTATTTAAATAATTTTATAGCTATTATAGCACTATTAATCAATCGCATTTATAGTTAAAATACTAATTTAGAATTTTCATCAAAACCCATCGATCTGAATCTGAACAAAATCTGAAGTATTTGTAAGATATGCCCAGATTTAGATATACGGTGATTTATTTGGTAAGCAAAAATATAATTTAGTGAAAGAATATTAATTTAAAATTTATGCTTTATAATTAATTATCAATGGAATTAAAATGTCATTAATACATCCATTTTATTTCTGTTTCAGATTCAGTTTCTTTTATTATTATGGTTTTCGAATAATTTAAGAACATATCTACAAGAAAACAATCTTACAAACTTACAACAAATGAAGATTCTACCTAGAAATCTACAATTTTGTCAACAAATGGATCGATTACCAATGAAAAAGAGCTTGAGGAAATCTTGGAATTGGAAGAATTGGAAAAGGGTAGAAGGACCAGATTAAAAGAAAAGATCTTTGTCGATTTCGAAACGATATCGACCATAATTTTTCCCAAACAAAAGCCAATCTGTTGGGAAAATCCATTGGAAAAGAATGATACAAAGAGGAACAAAATTGTGATAACTTTTGCACGTGGAAACACGAGGGCTAGAGAAGCAATCAGGAAAACTTGGGGTTCGTTGAAAAACACAAAAAATTATCCTTCGGCATCATTTTTGTATTGGGAAAAGGGAAAAATGAATCGACGAGGGAAACCAAATTGAATTTGATTATTGAAAAGGAAGCGGAACGATATGGAGATATTCTTCTTAAAGATTTCATCGATTCGTATTATAATTTGACATACAAACACATTAGTGGATATCAATGGGTTATTGAACAATGCCCAATGGCAGATTAAATATTAAAGGTAATTAAAATAAACAATTATTATTATTTCATTATTTCATTGTTGTTCTTAAACCTCCAATTGATGATTAATTTAGTAAAAAAGCTTTTTATTCTTTTTGTTTTTATTTCAAGGCAGACAATGATTTTTTGTCAATATGAAAAACGTGTTCAAATTAATTTCATTTGTGGATTCGCACAATATGAAAAAAGTCCATTATGAAATTTCTCTCTTTGGATGCCATTGGGTCAATTATGAGACTCGTCTTGATCGAACTCGGAATAGTTTAAGAGGAGTTTCATCAAAAGAATTTCCCAAATCCAAAATCCCACCATACTGCTACGGAGGTTTCTACGGGATTACGATAAAAGCTGCGAAGAAAATTTAGTCGGTTCGGTATTCTCTCCGGTTTTTGTTCATCGACGATGCATTTGTGACGGGTTATCTTCAAGCTCAATACGAAGACGAGAGCAATTTCACATTGCTTTATTTTGGTGGATTATATAGAAATATTTTTCTACACGTCGACCTGACCAGAGACTCTGGAAAATTTTTGCAACCCCATTTCTTCAAAATGAAAAGGCTCAGGGGTGGAAATGGAGGAAAATTTACAATTTATTCAATACTTGCTATTTCAGTTCCCAGATCAAATGTTTATTCACATATGAAATGTTTATGGCCAACAATTGTTAAACAACTCAATTAAATTCTTTCTTTTTATTAAAATTGTCCTTATTCATGTTTTAAGCTAACTTGTATTGTTTTAATTTATCCTAAAAAATGTAAAAGTATGTTTATGCTTTTTATGACTATTTAATCATTTTTGAAACCTTTGGCCAATGGGATTCAAATGCAAAAACTATAATAGCGCCAAAGTGTAAAAACATAAAAATTATAAATATTCCAAACAAATGGATAGGATTTATCGCTACAGGTTCTTCTTTTTCTTCTTTAAACTTTTGTGAGATTGAATAAGATTGCCTTGATCTTGACCTGTCTGGGATAGCTTTGTCTGACCCTACTAAATGTTTTCTCTTCTTATAAACAGCGTCATATTGCAACTTTACTCTCAATGCTTCATATTGATCTGCCATAAATTTCCATTTATTTATGAACCCAAATTCAGACACTTGGGCAATTTTCGCAGTGATAATTGGCTCTAAGAAATTTCTACGAATCATCCAGGGATAATGGGACATAAACATTTCCCCTACATTTTGACTCCTAAATAACTTAATGTCGGAAAATCTCCGTAAAGATCCTTCAATTAAATCCAACTCATTAGCTTCATCAATGATGGCATAAATGCTAAGATGAGCGAGAGAAATATTTGAAACGTTTGATGTTCGCGAATAATCAAAGTTCAGATTTTTAAGTCTTAAATGATATGAAATTTCAGGTGAAATTAAAGGAAAAAACGTTATTCTTTTTGAATATTCGTCAACCATCGAGTGAGAAAGTTGGCCAAGTAAAGATTGAAATCTGGAATTAAATTTAAAATTAAGCGTCTCATAATCCTTATCAACATTGCCAATTTTATGTGAAAAATATGAAAAAGTTAACAGAGTCAAATCACTTTTAAAAAGTTGATCAAAATCATTAGGGAATTTGTAAGGGCTTTCTTTGAATAACAAAGCAAAATATTTCCCTTTATAAGCAGAGCTCAGAACCATTGCCACAAATAACCAAATTGAACATAAAAACATAAATGGGAAATTGGCCTTAGAGATTTTCCTGATCGTGTCATTTTGACTTTGCTCAAAAATGACCGGAATTGTTATGAAAATTATCAATTTCTCGATCCCTTTCCTTTTCGCATTTCTTAAAAGATGAAAAGAAATGAAAGTAAAAATGGCGAGGACAAATTCTATCGCGAGAATTAAAACCCAAGTTGTGAGATCAAAAGGGCGTTGAAGAACCGACAAATTCGTTTTATCTTTTTCCTTCACAATTAAAAATTCAAAAGATTTTTTTAAATCTCCAATAAAATAATACGAAGCTACAAGAACAGATTTGTTTGAATTAAGCGAAGATTCGTTTGAAAGCTTCGTCACGTGTTCTATCTCGCTTATATAATTTAACGGTGGTTTATTAATGGACATTAATGACATGTTTAGAGTGAATCCAATGTGCATTAAAGTGCATTCTTCCACATCAAGATTAAAACGCTCTTTGTAACTTGTTCCACAAATGGAATAACTCATTCCGTGTTTTTTGTAAAATTCTTTTGGTTCGACGAATTGGAGAAATTCCCATGAACTTAAAACATTTGCTAAATGAAAATTTTTGTGAGCATATTTCCAACATTGGATTAAAAATTGGCGCGACTGTTCAATTTTACCATCGGGGATTTCGACCTTTGTTAAATGAATTTTCAAATTTTGGCCTAAAGGAGTTATGAAATAGAAATTGTAAAAATATTCATATCGATGTTCGTGTAATAATAGCAAATATTTAGAAAGAGTTTGGAATTTTGGAATTTTACGGAGGAAACCATTTAAATTGGAATCATTTTTTGAATCTAATGAATGATTGAAATTCCAAATTTGAAAAATTATAAAATCTGGATTTTCATGTTGATGTTCAGTAGATTTAAGAAAAAGTTCAATTTGGTGAGTATTTTTTGTATCTGAAATTGAAAATATTTTTACACGACAAAAAGCGAATTTTGAATAATAAAACTTTTTGTAGTTTAAGATTATTTCGAAATTATCACTTTTATTTGACCTTTTCTCAAACATTTTCATGGATTTGGTGAAGATGATAGGATTGACTGAAAAAATTATTTCATCTTCTGATTCTTTGATATAATTCCCATCATGGACAAAATGGTGTAGACAACTTTGAAAATATTTCAAAAAACTGGCTTGCTCAAGTGATGATTTATTATATCTTTTTTCGGATAAAATTATTTCACCAGTAATTGTTGATGCTACGATTAATAGCAACTGTACCTTTAATTTTACAGATGTCTCCATTTGATTTTATATCTAGGATATTATAATAAATATAATTATAAAAAAATAAAAGAGTTTTATCCATTGATCGATATCAATATTGATGATTCACTATAAAACGCATATTAAAAAATGGAAATTGCACTTGGCAAATCCCAAAGTAAACATTATTAAAGTCTATACTTTTAACTTTTGATGGTGTAACATTTCCATTGCCATTCCTAATGCTTTAATATCCAATGCTACAGCTACAAATATTAATAGTCAATTCAAATAAGACCCATATATGTTTTTTATCTGTAAAATAATTTTAAGACTTAATTTATTAAAATAACATCGCAATTTATGTTAAGTAACCAACAATAACTTTAAATGGCGTTCATTGACTAGCATTCAAAGGTTCGACACTTATTAAATGTAAATTAAAACAGGATTTTAATTTGTTTGTATTGGTAGAGCAGAAAAGCATAATTGTTTGGCCCATAAGAATTTCAAAGTTAACATTGGCAAGATAGAGTAAAATCATTATTTAAATTTTCAAAACAATATATTAATAGATCAGTTATTATTATAATTTAATCTATTTTTAATTAACATTCTGACTGCCTAAAAACACCAAAAGTGTTTTATGAACCATTTGTGTATATTAAAATCCTAATGCGTTATACGAGTTATCATACAAAGTGTATAACATCGATGTATGATATAAGCATCGAGTTATATATTAGTTAATACTGGTTAGTAGCATTAACTCTATTGTTAATTATATTTTATGTTAATTATATTAATGCAAAGTACACAAGAACCGTTGTTCCGTAATTCCATAATTTGAATATAATGAATTGACTTAACTTTATAAGATTCACTTTTGGGACTTTAATTATGAACAGTTTTTATTTATTCCAACACCGAATATGTCAATGGAAAGTTCGTTCCTTAAAGTTCTTCCTTCTTTCCCATTTCAACCTGTTTGCTATGCTTCTCCATTTGTCGCTTACCTCTCCCTTTCTCTCATCATTGTCCAGCCAACTTCTGGTTTATTTTCGGCAATGACCGTCTTACCAACAAATGCTTGGAGATTTAAACTTTCTCAATTTGAAGCTTTATTTCTTGGGATACTTTACGTTAAAGTAAGAATTACATACGTAAAAACTAAATATATAATTTTATAAAAATCAGGAGTATAAAATTTTTAAAATTCATTTTTATAAGGCCATGGTTCTCCGCATGCTGACAATATTCCCGATTTATCTTAACTCAATTGGCGAAAGTGATTTTGATTTTTATCGAAAGAAACGGGACATAAATGGTTTGGATGACTCAAAGAAGAAAGAAATTGAAATGTTAGCTGATACAATGATGAAAGTATGAAAATTCCAAATACACAATACACTATAGATATTATAATTTGACCAAAATATTAAAAGGAATGGGTTTGTTTATTTGGTAGGCTATTAGGAGACTAGACGAAGAAGATTGTATATTAAAATCGTTATGTCAAATAGAAGTGTATTTACAACATGGTTATGAAATCTCTCGAGAAATCAAAATGACTTTGGGATTCCTCCGACAGTAAGAAAGTCAAAAGATAATTATAATAAATAAAGATAATTCAAAATAAATGTCATTTATTAAATTATAAAAATGCTCAGAATTGGATTGAAACGGAAAGTGAAGGAAGAAGAAGAAATGAAATCCAACGGTTCCACAATTTCCGAACGACCAATTCTTGGAGTTTTCGAAGAAGCTGTTGTGACTGGTTGGGAAGCAAAAAGTGTTAATGGAACAGAATGCCAAGAGAGATATTCAATGTGTTCTTTGTCAAAAGAAGACATTTGGGATTATTATCAAACAATTAAAAATGTTAATATTTTATGAATTAAAATTTAATCAATTTGTCACAATTATAAGTCTAACAATATCTTTGTTAAGTTTTCTAATTACTACAATACAATATACGAGTACAATATCAATTTTGGTCCTTATACATTATGCTCTATACTATGAAAATATTAATATGATAATATGATATATAATGAAAATAATGGATACAAAGCTTAACTATACCTTTGTATCTTTGTATTTATCATAGCCATCACATATTACCCGACATTATGTTTATGCTCCTTCAATTAATAAAACAAATATAAATGATAATAATCAATCTTTTAAAAATTTGATCAAATTATTCCAATACCTAATTGCTGAAAATTTTAATTCATTTTCATTAGATTATTAAACAAATTACTCTATAGAATAAACTCAATTAGTAAAAGAATTATAATAATCTTTATCTTAAAACTAAATACGCTCAATATTAATATTTTGATCGTTTTTCTATTATTGCTCTTTAATATTTTCCAAATGGCTCCTAAACAATTTAAATGTATTCAAGACGTTGGATACATTATTTTAAGAGGAAGTCAATTTTTCGGATATCTCCCATTGTCTATTCAAACCGATGGAATTTTCAAATACAGCATTTGCACTTGGCCTACATTTTTTAATTTTTTGAGCATTTTTTTAACAATTTTTATACCTTTTTATTTTGGAGACAAGACCGACAGTCTTAGAATTTACATAGGAGCTAAAAACTCAACTGAAATATTCGTTTTTGCTCTCATTGGTTAGTAAATTAAATTACTAATAAATAAAAAGTTTAGATATTTAATTATATTTATTAACACACACAGTGTATTATCAAATTATTTAAGAAAGAATTTAAGTAATTAAGTAAGTATTCTTATATTAAATTATAAATTTTATCCTTCACTTTGAATTAGGGGGATTGGGATTACTAAGTTCCCTTGTTGGAAAAATAAACAAATATTGTTCTCGGAACAAATTAGCTGAATTTTTAAACGATTTCAATTCGGTTTTATTGAAACTGTCAGAAGGAAACCCTTCAGAGTTGGATTTCAATTTGCGTAAAACAATTCTCTCGGAGCGAATCAGAATAATAAAATTGGGAATTATTTCCACTATCTTTTTGACACTTTTTGTTGTCATTTGCATTACCAAAATTGATAATGTGAATTATAGCGGTGTTTTCATGATGGCTTTTTGTCAATACACGGCGTACACTCATACAATGAGTCCTTTCTTCAGTTATCTTCTAATTGATTTATTGGGTCGGGGATTTGAAACTGTTGCTGATTCTGCTGCAAAATGTTCGAATAAAATGTATAAAGTCTCATCTTGGAATCAAATCTGTTTAGAGGAAACAATTCAATTCCACGAAGCTTTCCTTCAACTTACGACCAAGTTCAATGACGTTTTTGGTTCTGTAATTTTTTGCGATGTTTCGGCTTATACAATTGTATTTGTTCTCAATTGCTTTTTCAGCTCAATTTGGTACGAAACCAGAAATTGGGCAACTTTGCCGCTTTGTATTGTTCCGCTCTTAACATCGGCTCTTTCGTTGATTAGATTGGTTTTAATTACTGAGAGATTAAAATTTCAGTCTAAGCGAATTCTCCCTATACTTTACAGAAATAAGAATTTTGGATCTAATCAAATTAGTGTAAGTTATCTTAATAAAGAGAATATTGACGATTCGATTTACTTAATGATAATTAATCAATAATATTTAACATAAATTTATTTAATGAATTTATATGTTATAGTCAGAATGGACAATTGTGAAATTGCTTTTTGATCCTCCTGCAATAACCGCAAATTTATTTTTCCAAATAAGTCCATCTATGTTAACATCAGTAAGATTTGTAACTTTTTGAATAGGAATTAATGAATTAATAATAATTTCTTATTTGATTTTATTGAGTAATTTTGTCTTTTTGGATTCAGGCCTTAGGAGCAGCTATATCTTACATTGTTGTTTTGCATCAATTTAGATCAACAGGAAATTTTTCCAAAGCTACAAATTAATTACGAATAAATTGCAATTAGAAAATTGTTTGTAATTAATTATCTATGTATGTGTAATTATAATTATACATCATTTTTAATCAATAAATACCTAAATGTTTGTTTTTCATTTCATTATTACTTATTAATATTAATTATTTTAAGTTTTATGACCTTCGTTTGAATTCATCATTTGCATTTAATTATTTTTTCGATGAACTGCCCATTTTCGAGTTGAATATATAACCAGAGAACAAAATCCCTTCTTGGGTTTATAAGTTATCTATTAAATGGAGAAAAATAAAATATTTCATTTGAGCCAAATTGGGAGTTCCACAATTTGGTTTAATTATTTTGTTGGTTATTTCCCCTTTGGGTTCAGTTCAGAGGGACATGCCAATTTTAAAGTTTTTAGGAGTCAATTCATGATCAGTTTATTTCTTTTAATTTTGTCAATTGCTGTTCCATTGAATTATAATTCAAGTCGAGATTTTCAAGAATATTCAGGAATTACTGATTCAATTGAAACGTTTGTTTTCTGTGTTATAAGTAATGGAATTTTTTTACTTAAGCATTTATTCATCCTAATTGAACTATGTTAAATTATATTAAATTATATTAAATTTTTTAGGCATTTCTGTCATTGTTGTTTCAATTATGACAAGATTTCTTTGTTTATTGTCCATAAGAAAATATATAGATTTTTGGAATGATTTCGATCGAATCTTGAAAAATTTATATGAACTTTGTCAGCTTTCTAATCAAATTGAATTTTATTTTACAATATTTGACCAACTAAGGAGAAGATTTAAATTAATTACAATTTTATTTCTTCTTCTTTCCACAGTCCCAGTCACACTTTTTTATATCTCAGCATTTTATGCATTTTATAATTATCAAGTCATCAGTTATAAGAGTTTTGCTGTCATGGTTTTCTATTCTTTTTCAACTTATGCCCATGGAGCTTCTCCTCTCCTTCTTTGTTTATTCATGGAAACAGTTTCATCTTCTTATTCAATTATGAGTCAAATGGTTTTTATCGATGAGTCAAATCCAAAAATGCATCTCGCACTTTTCCAAAATTTAAGAATTGAACTCATCCATAAAATTCATTTTGAATTAACAAAACTTTGTAAAAACCTGAATAAAATTTATGGAGTGAGAATTCTTTTAGATTCTTGTTATTATGTTATGATTTTCCTTCTCAATATATTCTTTATAAGTATTTTACTTGGTGAGAATTCGATATTTTTCAAAAATCTCATTGTGATTTATGCAATTTTACTTTCGGCTGTTGCTTTGTTACAACTTACCAAATCTGCTGAAATGATGACACGGAGTGTCAAGGATTTCATACCGATATTATTTAAAGTTCCAAAAAGTTTGTACAGTGACTGTGTTGAACAAGTATTTAAGTTATTATAATAAAATACATTAATTATTTTAAATTTATTGAAAAATTTAAGTCTCAATTAATCAATAAAGGTAACATATTAGATTTATTAACTCTTTATAGATAAATTGGAGTTTGATCGAGTCGTTTATTAACCCACCATATTTATCAGCATTTTCATTATTTAAAGTCAACAGAGCATTTCTTATTAGCGTAAATTATTTAATAACATTATAAATTATAAAAATATTTATTTTTTAATCTAATGGGTGTTAATTTATTCTTATTAGGCTTTTGGTTCATCGATTACTTACATTGTTATTCTCCACCAGTTTAGATTTTCATTGTCTCATGAAAATAATTTCAAACACAGCAATTAGTCAATTAATTGAAATATGTACAGTAAATACTTAAATAATTGCCCCCGGCAATTATATGAAACTTTGATTCGTTCCCCCGGCAATTAATTCAGACC